>JBBPOI010000074.1:0-33480 GCA_038091355.1 Phylloboletellus chloephorus | reverse complement strand
CCGATGTCGTAGAGGAAGCAGAGGACGAGCTCGACTTTGACCAGAATTTGAGACGGGTGCCGGAGTCCATACCCGTTCCGGAGGGGGGCTATCCCGGATTCTTGGGATGAACTGCTGGCGATCCTTTGCTCCGTTGCGAATGGTTGTTAGCGGTTGTTTCCACGTTTCTTGCACCTCTTCCTTTCCATTGTTGCAGTGTGCTCCCAACTCACCACCTTGCATATATCAGAACTATTAATGTTTTCTCATACTATGTGGATGTAATATACTGCACAAGTTAGAACTGCATTGATCTCATACGTTCTGGGTGACTTGCAGTGCTTGTCCGCTGCTATCCTTGGCAATTCAGACTACCACTGTTGGGCCAGAGGTGCAAAATCTGAACAACTTTTGTAAGTAGCTGTGAGGTTAGAGAAGATGGATCTCTTGGGAAATGGACACTTGCCCGCTCAAATGTGATTCGAACTCGAGTGAGTTCTGACCGTCGCGCTTGCATCGTTGGCGGCAACTCTGTCAAGCCTTCCGGGAAAAATGGAGGAGGTGGGGCAGCTTCTGTACATCAATTTTATGTTGTCATCTGCACTGCGCACTGACTCTGTTGTGTGGAAAACAACAGTTAGAGTCAAGCAACCTCAGGTTGAAGAAAAGCACAGAGCTATCAATCAATCACACAATGGCTTACATCCAGCCGCAATGTGTGTTCTGAATGCCAAACAGGGTCAAACAGCTCTTCGAGCCGCAACTGCTCCAGCCTGGCCTGGCTTGGATACAACCAAGTTGAAGAATTCAACTTGCTCATATTTACGCGAGACACGATTATGGGGGACGAGTATTCCTCGTTGTTCCGTATGCTTCGAGATGTCGTCAACGTGTTTTTCGACACTGACAAAACAATTTAGGTTCGGAACGGATGAGCTTGGTACAGCTCTTTATACCAACAGAAGTAGCGCATGATACAGTTGCTGAGCTCGGAAATCTTGGCAACGTTCAATTCAAGGATGTTCGTGTCATGCTGCTTCTGTAATACCCGCTCATCTGCCCTTCCGTTAGTTGAACCCGACCGTCAATCCGTTCCAGCGGTCCTTCGTCGTGGAAATCAGGAGATTCGAGGATATGGCCCGTCGTGTCCGTTTCTTCGCTTCACAGATCGAGAAAGAAAAGGACGTGGTACCGATCCGTCCTCTTTACGACTCGGCACCTCTTGTTACTGTCGGACCAAGTGCGGCGCACAACATCGACGAGCTAGATGTCAAGTTAGCAGAGCACGAGGCAAGGCTTTTGCGGATGAATGAGAGTTACAAGATGTTCAGCGAAAGTGCCAGAGAGCTCGTTGAAGCGCGTCACGTCTTGAGGGAGACGGCTGGCTTCTTTGAAAAGGCAAGTCGACTGGGACGGTGGCCCGAATTATACTTACTCCTCGTCAAGGCCGAAACGCAGCAGACAGATATCAGGACCTCCTTCGATGATAGCTCTGCCCCTCTTCTTCAACATGATGATCGCGAAAACCAGTATTCTTCGCCCGCTGAGTTCGATTTGGAGTGTGTTCATATTCTTTGCAAATGTTTTCTCATTAAAACGCTGTTCCAGGTTCGTCTCTGGAACGATCGATAGAGCCCGCATCCCAACATTCGAGCGCGTGCTTTGGCGTGTGTTGAGGGGCAACCTTTATATGAATCACACAGACATCGCAGAACCTTTTATTGATCCTGCGACTGGCTCTGAGACACGCAAGAACGTTTTCATTATTTTTGCGCATGGCGATACCTTGCTTGCAAAGATTCGCAAGGTTGCCGAGTCGATGGGTGCTATTTTGTATCCTATCGACGCCAATGCTGACAAGCGTTCCGACTCGCTTCGTGAGGTTACCGCTCATCTCGAGGATACCCAGACTATTCTTTACAATACTGGGGCCAACAGGCGCGGGGAGCTGGTGACAATTGGCGAGAATCTGGCGCAGTGGCAAGACGTTGTCCGTAAAGAAAAGGTGATCTACGAGACGATGAATCTCTTCAACTACGACGTGCGGAGGAAGACTCTGGTTGCTGAAGGATGGTGTCCGACAAGAGACATTGCCAATATACAAGCAGCCCTCGGACGTGCTACGGTACATCGTTTATATGTCATTGTGCGGCAGTCCGCTTACTCGTTTTCTAGGAAGAGTCGGGGACCAACGTTGTGCCAATCTTATATGAACTTCGCACCAACAAGACGCCGCCCACTTTCAACAGAACAAACAAATTCACGGAAGGATTCCAGAGTATCATGGATAGTTATGGGATCGCGACTTATCAGGAAGTTAATCCCGGCCTGTTTGCCATCATTACCTTCCCCTTTCTCTTCGCTGTGATGTTTGGTGACATCGGTCATGGTCTGATCATCCTATGTGCCGCTCTTTACATGATTGTGAACGAGAGGAAGTGGGAGAAAGGCGGTCTTGGAGAGGTGAGTGATTGTTATGAAAAGCTATTCCTCACTCACGCTGGTCCTTTAGATTTCTGGGCAATTCTTTTTGTAAGTCACAGTGGAGCTTCGAGGAGCAGAACAGGCTAACACGCACATAGTGGGCGATACATCATTCTTCTGATGGGATTGTTTTCGATCTACACCGGCCTCATGTACAATGACATATTTTCCAAGTCCCTTCACATTTGGCACTCTGGATGGGACTTTCCAGAAGGCAACAACACTGTCGTTCACGGTGTCTCCAATGGGCACATTTATCCATTCGGCCTGGATCCAGCCTGGCATGGTGCAGATAATGGCCTGGTATTTACGAACTCGTATAAAATGAAGATGGCGATTATTCTAGGGGTGATCCATGTAGGTGTCTCGCAGGTCTCATTGTACATTTTGGATTAACGCGATTTCAGATGACGTTTGCCTTGTGCTTGCAGCTCCCCAATCACATCAAGTTCAAGCGACCGTTGGACATTTACGCTAATTTCATTCCCCAAATGATCTTCCTCCAGTCGATCTTTGGGTACCTGGTTGTCTGCATTCTTTACAAATGGACGATCGACTGGTCGAACGCATCGACAGAGCCTCCATCGTTGCTGAATATGCTGATTGCGATTTTCTTATCGCCTGGCAAGATCGATGCAAAAAGTCAATTGTATCCCGGACAAGGATTCGTCCAAGTTGTCCTGCTTCTACTTGCTATCATATGCGTTCCTTGGATGCTATGCATGAAGCCATACTTCCTCTGGAAGGAGATGCAGAAGATTCAGGGTCAAGGGTATGAGGGGCTTAGCCATCATGATGGTCCTCGCGAGAGCTCCGACGAGGTTCTGGAAATCGAGGAAGAAGGGAATGGTCGGGTCGTCGTTGAAGAGATGGAGGAAGAACATGTAAGTCGCTCGTTCTTTTTGGGGGTTGTCGCCGATGGATCTTGATAGGAACAGCACGATTTCGGGGAGGTTGTCATTCATCAGATCATTCACACTATCGAGTTCTGCCTTGGTTGTATCTCGCACACAGCTTCGTACCTCCGGTTGTGGGCATTGTCGCTGGCTCATGCTCAATTATCCGAGGTTCTGTGGAGCATGACTTTGGAAGGGGTTCTAGGGATGGGGGGCATCTTCGGCATCGTCATAATCACATTCACGGCTGTGATGTGGTTTAACATGACCGTGGCCATTCTGTGTGTCATGGAGGTGCGTATCCTGATCAACGTGCGTGCCGTGAATTCACGGTGTTTCAACAGGGACTCTCGGCGTTTTTGCATGCACTGCGTCTCCACTGGGTCGAAGCGAACAGCAAGCACTACGAAGGGGAGGGATATGTACGTGTTACTACAACGCGTGTGCCGCACGTACTGAATCCTTTCTGCATCAGGCTTTCACGCCGCTGAGCTTCGCCGTGCTGGACGACAGAGAATAGGGCGTGTTTGTATCGCATTTCTGTCGAATATACACCGAGGCTTTTTTACATATATTCAAAGTCCGATTGCTGTAGCACTTATATTTGTGGACGACTGGGCTTTATCGCTTTCTCTATCCCCGCTCAGTTTTCTTTCCTCTTCTTTCTGCTCTTAGAGATTTGTCTGCTGCCTCGCTGCTGACCTTCTTCCAGACATTATAGACTAGAGCGTAATACACTTTCTTGCGTTTCCGACATTGAAGAAATTTCACTTTCATAGGTGTGTCCGTGCACGCGCTGCGTGGTTGTGCTCTCATCTATCTCAGATATTAGCAATGCCCGCAGTTACCGCAACCGTTCCCGCTGTTCCTTCTCCCGCCTCGCTCAAGGGCGTTGTCGGCGGTCAAATAGATGTCGCTGCCCTCTTCGCCACTGACAAAGCCTCCCGTGATGCAGCTGCAAAGGCTCTGGCTTCTGCTGTTCACAACAACGGACCTGCTGCCATCAGCACAGTCGGTTTCACCGGGGCTGCTCTTCAGGCCCTCGCTGATAAAAAATCCCCCGCTGCTCGTCAGGGTGCAGCCGATGCCGTTGCTGCGCTTGCCAAGGCTGGCGCAACCAAGGCTCTCGAGTCTACTTTCATCGACTCGGGCCTGTATGCTGCCCTTATCGAGGGCTTCGCTGACAAGATGCCTGCTGTACGAAATGGAGCTGTGGAAGCTGTTAGGGAATTCGCTGCTACCATGAATCCCTGGGCTACTCCCTTTGTTCTCCCCCCCCTCCTTCACGAGATTAAATCGGCCGGCAAATGGCAGGTCAAGACTGGCGCCCTGATTGTTCTGAACCAGCTTGTTGCCAGCGCTCCTGTTCAGACCGCTCGTCTCATGCCTGACATTGTTCCTGTCCTTTCCGAGGCTATCTGGGATACCAAGGCCGACGTCAAGAAAGCCGCTCGAGATTCGCTTGAAAAAGCATGTGCTTTGATCTCCAACAAGGACATTGAACGCTTTATTCCCGCACTCATCAAGGCTCTGATCAACCCCGTCGAGGAAGTACCCAACACTATTCAACTCCTCTCGGCCACCACTTTCGTTTCTGAAGTAGACTCTCCTACGCTTTCTCTCATGGTTCCTTTGTTGTCCCGTGGTCTCAACGAGAAGCTTACTGCCACGAAACGCAAGGTTGCCGTGTAAGTTTATCGTGTGCCTCTTGATCCCATCGGATTAATCCTTGTTTAGTATCGTGGACAACATGTCCAAACTGGTGGACTCTCCGATCACCGTTCGCCCCTTCCTGCCTAAGCTTCTTCCCGGTCTCATCAAGGTTGAGATCTCGATTGGTGACCCTGAGGCTCGTGGTGTCGTTGGAAAGGCCATTGCTACTCTCCGCCAAGTCGGTCAGGTCCCTGAGGGTGATGGAACTGATCTTCCTTCTTTGAAGGTCGCTGATCCTTCTCAGCTGACGTCATCCCTGTCCACCGTCTACAAGAAGCTTGGCGGGAGCGCTCCTGAGTCCACGGACGCCAACGTTGTATATGTGTCGCGCCTCGCTGCGAACTTGGTGAATGCCAAAAATTTTGATGTCTCTGAGTGGGGATCCCTCGCTCCCTACTTGTCCTTCGTTGCTCCCTCGCCTGACCCTGTTTCCGTCACTGGGGAATGGGTTGTTCGCTCAGCTTCTGCAGGCGAAGGAGATGACGATGTCCCGGAGGATGAGGAAGAAGGCGAAGACTTGTGCAACTGCCAATTCTCCCTCGCCTATGGTGCTAAGATCCTTCTCAACACTGCCACGCTTCGTCTCAAGCGTGGCCACCGTTACGGCCTGTGCGGGAAGAACGGTACTGGCAAGTCCACCCTCATGCGGGCTATCACTAACGGTCAGGTTGAGGGCTTTCCCTCTCCCGACGAGGTCCGCACCTTCTATGTTGAGCACGATATCGACGGTAGCGAAGCTGATACCTCTGTCCTGCAATTCATCTTGTCCGACGAACGTGTCCTTGCTACTGAAGCAGAAATTGTTGAAACTCTCGCCTCTGTGGGTTTCAGCGACGAGCGCCAGAAGCATGCAATTGGCAGCCTGTCCGGAGGTTGGAAGATGAAGCTCGCTCTCGCCAGAGCAATGCTCTTCAAGGCCGATATTCTCCTCCTCGATGAGCCTACTAACCACTTGGACGTTGTGAACGTCGCATGGCTCGAGAACTACCTCGTCTCGTTAGAGCGCTGCACATCAAGTATGTTTTCCCCCTCTTTTGAAGATGTATATTGACCAATGTATCCATAGTTATCGTGTCTCATGACTCTGGTTTCCTCAATAACACCATTACCGATGTTCTCCACCTCAACCGCTTCAAAGTCAGGAGGTACCGTGGCAATCTGGAAGCCTTTGTGAAGCAAGTTCCGGAGGCCAAGTCATACTACTCTCTTGACGCTGCTGAAGACTACAAATTCAAACTCCCTGGCCCTCCTCTCCTCGATGGCGTCAAGACCAAGGAGAAGAGCTTGCTTAAGATGCGCAAGGTTGGCTTCCAGTACCCCTCACAACCTGTCCAACAGTTGTACGACATCACCCTCCATGTTTCCCTCTCTTCTCGTGTCGCTGTTCTTGGCCCCAACGGTTCTGGGAAGTCAACGTTGGTCAAACTTCTCACTGGAGAAATGGAGCCTAACAAAGGTGGTGAGATCTGGAAACACCCTAACTTGGTGATTGGTTACGTCGCCCAACACGCCTTCCACCACATCGACCACCACCTCGACAAGACGCCTCTTGAGTACATGCTGTGGCGTTACCAGACCGGTGAAGACCTGGAAGAAATGAGCAAGGCCACTCGTCAAATCACCGAAGCCGAGGCACAGAAGATGAAGGACGGTGCTGTTTACATGCACGAGGGTCAAAAGAGGCTGATCGACGAAATCACTTCGCGCAAGAAATTGAAACAGTCATACGAGTACGAGGTCTCTTTCAAGGGTCTCAGCACTTCTGAGAACGTCTGGATCTCTCGTGATGAGCTTGTCAAGCGTGGCTTCGAGAAGGTCTGCTCTACTTCACATTCGTATAACGCAAGCTCACAAAGTATGTCTCTTCCACAGAAAGTCCTGGAGGTCGACACTCGTGAGGCACAGCGCCTCGGTCTGCTTCGACCTCTCGTTCGTCGCGAGATTGAGAAGCACTTTGCCGACTTCGGTCTCGAAGCTGAGTTTGTGTCTCACAACACCATGAGGGGTCTTTCTGGTGGGCAGAAGGTCAAGATTGTCCTCGGTGCTGCGACGTGGCGTCGACCTCATATCATCTGTTTGGATGAGCCTACCAGTATGTTCGCTGTTCTGAAGCAAAAGATGGTTGCTTAATGATGTGCACAGACTACCTCGACCGCGAGTCGCTTGCTGCCCTTATTGAGGCTTTGAAGGTTTTCGATGGTGGTGTTCTCGTTATCACCCACAACAGAGACTTCTCCGAGTCGCTTTGCACCGAGTAAATACCACTCGCCATCGCTAGACATGACATGTTCTAATCAGGATTCTCCAGGGTCTGGGCCATGCGCGATGGGCACCTTGAGGCGTCTGGCCACAACTGGGTCGAAGGACAAGGTTCCGGCCCGCGTATTGACAAGAAGGACGGAGAAGAGGAGGATCAGTATGATGCGATGGGCAACAAGATGGACACCAAAAAGACGAAGAAGCTCAATTCTTCTGAGCTCCGCAAGGTTGGTGTTGTTCCGAACTGTGCGCTGATGATGCTGACTGGGGTTTGTCGTGCAGCTGAAGAAGGAGCGGATGGCACGCAAAAAGAGGGGGGAGGATGTTACTGACGACGAGCTGTGAGAGATGGAGATGAGATGGTTGTACTGTTGTTGTAGGGAGGAATTCGAATTCACGCCATTTATGATGACTTTGGGCTGCGCGCCGTGCAAGATGCCTTTGCTTGATGACCACCACCATGTTTATCCGAGAGACGTGGGCACGCAGCTCACCCCCAACGCCACGCAGAGAACAACTCTCATTGTCGCCGGCTGTTATGTCCTTGTCATTGCTATCCTGTGGTGAGCCCGGCTCGCTCTGAACCTCGCCCTCGACGCCTGACAATCGTGTTCGAGGCATGTGCCCATACTCAGTTGGATAAGTAGGTCCTCCCTTCACATGTGGCGCCATGCCTCATCTGCCTCTTAGTTTACCCATTCAAGTATGTCGAGCTAGCCCTGGTATGGCAAACTAACATGTTCTAAAGATTGCTCACCGTCGGTTTCCACGAGGTAAGCGTGGGCCACCTCTCCTATGCGTTTAGAACACGCATTCTCCACAGATGAGCCATGCGATCACCGGCATATTGACTTGCGCGACCATTCACTCTGTGGAACTGGACCGTCAGTGACTCGATGTTTATATGGACTGGCGGATGGGTGCTCACGTAGTACACAGCCGACGAGGGGGGGGAGACCCGAATGTCTGGTGGTATACCCTGGATTACTCTCCCTGCGGGATATCTCGGCTCTTCATTCATTGGAGCCTGCTTAATTGCATGCGGATTCGATACCAATGCTAGTAAAGTCGCGTGCCTCGTCCTCGCCGCATTTTTCTTATTTACACTGTGGTGGGCCCGAAGGAATTTGTTGTGCGTTTTCGTGACTGCGGCACGTCCGTCTGCGTCCATCTGATTCTCCTCCAGGACGTGGGCTCTCATTCTCGGGATGTCTGGCTTAATTGTCCTATTCTGGTTCGTCGGAGGTGGCGTAGCCCTGCGGTACTTTGTGAGCATGTGTTCCACTCGCTCGCCAGTCCGTTCACTGTGCTTTCCAGATCCTGTTCATCGGTGTCATGTCGGACCTATATGTTCTGTGGGACGTCATTGGTATGTGAAGTTCACCATTCCGCCCCGGACGGTGCTGACAGCCAGTAGACGACACCGTAGCGCGCAAAGTGAACAATTCGGATGCCTCTGCATTCGCTCGGATCTGTGGATGCTTCCCATCCCAAGGTTTGCGCTCTTGCCAGGTGTCGACGACTATCGTTTTTCTGATTGCCCACAGTTTGGGGTGTCATCTGGCTTCTGATAGCATTCGTCTTCTTTGCTGCCGGGGTCCTGGTTGGGATTGCTGTCTTCAAGGTGCCTGATTTGAGCCCCCCGGGTTGTAGTGTTGCTCATCAAATCGCACAGGAGTCGGCGACCGTCCAGGAAGAACAGGCTTCGCATTTCCTCCCTGTCCCAGGATCCAGCGCAGCTATACCAGGAGCCTCTGTGCCCACTTTCCTTGTTGTCGTTGTTACGAGTGTAGTGTGGAAGCTGATCACTTGATCACTTTCTGGCATATTTCCTGTATTTCGTATACCGTACTTGGACTACAACATGTGAGTACACTAATCTGAATCGGAGTCCGAGTCCGAGTCCGAGTCTGAGCCTGTCGAGCGTGAATCTGAATCTGAATCCGAAGAAGAGGACGAGGAAGAGGAAGAGGACGCGGAGGCCAGCATGGCGCGGCGTTGCTCCATGATCAGACGAGGCGCATTCTTTGGTGTACTCGTCAACAAAAGGCATCCGCAACGCGCAGGGACACGCACCTTGAGATACTCCCTCATCTCCTCCGTCAACACCCCGAGGCCGATGCTCGTGAAGTAGTTGATCGAGAACCGCGTGTTCTTCGGATTATCCGTCGGGAACATGTCCCGACACGCAGCCCGTACTTCCTCATCCTTGAACCGCTCCGCGAGATTCTTCAAGCCCATGCTCTCCATCATCTCCTGCATCACGATCTTCACAAAGATGCGAGAACTGGACGTCGTATCGTCCTCGTTCATCTTGACGTTCCCCAGGACGATCCAGGAGATACCATCGGTGCCAAGCAGGTGCCCAAAGAAACGGGCAATGTTCCGTAGACGGTTTGTTTCGTATCTATGGATCGTGTTATAGTAGTTTCCAAACGCCTGCTCGAGACATTCCATCCACACACGGTTGAGTTTACTGAACCGTTCGCCGACAAGCCCGTAAAAGGAAGAATAGGAACGTTCTTGAGAGCAACACTCGATAATCATGTTGATGAGTTCCATCTGGGGAACGAAATGGGCATCGCAACTAACTGCATGACCAATGCACGTACCTCCTGGCCTTCCTGGAGCTGGACCTTGAGTAGTTTATGCACCGCTTCTTCGTAGTTGAGAGCATTCATGATAGTGAGATATATCGTTCGTCGGAGGTTCACCAAGTTGGTTTCCGTACGATCCTCAATGCCCTGTATTTCTTCGACGACTACGCGGTTTTATGAGCATGCTGCGCCACCCGGGATGCACAATTCGTTACCTTCGTCACCGTCTTCTTCATCCTCTTCGCCCTCACCCGAGTCAGAGCCGGACTCGTCATTAGAGTTTTCACCAAGAATCTCGGCTTTGAGTGCCTTGTACTTCTCCTCGTTCTCGAGATAATTGGGATCGAATTTGAAGACGTCTGCGTACACAGGTCAGTCTGCGTGGTGATCGACGAAGGTGTCGGCGTACTTAATCCCTCTTGGACTTGCAAATCATCCTCCAATTGAATCTGGTGGGTAATCTGTTCGTCCTCTTCTACTAAATCCAAGCCCTCTGGCAGGATGGGATTCTCCTTGTATTTGTCCTTGCGGACTTGCATAAGGACCTCGATCATGTATTGCACACGGTGACTGATAGAGCCTTCGTTGAGAACCGCGCGGAAGCGTTCGAAGACAGTTGCGTTTGCTTTGGGAGAGTTTTCGGCGAGAAATGCGCCAACTTCACGAGTAAACCCAACGGCAATCTCGATGGAGTCATCGGTTGGGCGTTCGAGCAGGAGGACAAGTATTTGAAGGGCGACAATCTCGTGCGCAACAGCTTGGTTGACGAGGTGCGCAATGAAGGTGGTGGCTGAATTGCAGACAATCTGAGAAACATTCTAAGTGTCTGGCCGGGAAATAAAGGAGAGGTGGCAGGAGTTACTTTATCGTTTCGTTTGAAAGCCCTCCTGAACTGACTGATGAGTCGAGTAAGGAGCAATTCACCTACTTGGGGGAGTTTTGTGTTGATGATGGAGACGAGGGCAGCGAACACGGGTGTGAAGGGTAAACTGGAGGCCTGTGCCTTGATGACGCTGCGGGCAAAGAGACCGCGCCCACGGATAAGATTCTCAGAAAACAATTCCGGGACGACCTGCTTGATGTTGGCAATATTGACTCGGTTGACGATACCGGTGATGGACTTGCGGAGTGCATCCCAAGAGATGCGCTGGTACTCGGGACTGGACTTGTCGGATGCGGCGGCGGCTTGGAGAGCGCGAAGGCGTGCAGGGGGAACGTAGACACCGCCGGAGCGGGAGCCAACGAGCTTGGCAAAGTCGGCATGTTTGTCTGCGAGATGCTGAGCGGTCTCTGGTTCCTTTGGGTGCGAAGCCTTTTGAAGCTCGACTGCAGCCATGCGGGCAGCGAGTTCTCTTTCGCGCAAAGCCCGCCGGACTGGGTCGACGTCGTTTACCTTGGGGAGGTCGAGTTGGACGCGGGGGGGTCGGGGAGAACGAGATCTGCGGCGGGCAGAGGGTGGAGCACCATCGGACCTGTCTGCAGAGAGGGAGCGGGACCTGCAGCAGATGTCAGAATGACGACTGGAAGAGAATAAGATGTGAGTGAACCTTTTCCTTGTGAGCATGCGGTTTGGTGGCAGGTCAAGTGTCGTGGGAGACAAGCCTGAGTGTAGACTGGAGCTCCTCTTGATCTGCACCTGGCCAACAAGCGACCTCAACATGGAGAAGTTGGAGGCCCTCGCTTCCGTTTTGCGGGTCTGCATCTCGCCGCACAAGAGCTCGCCGTGCACGACTGACTCCCCCGGACAGCTCACCGACCGCGTCGTGCGCATCCTCGGCCAGGTAAGCCAAGCCTTCCTCTCCGCCACCCTGCTTACTCTTACTCCCCCGAGCCACAGAATCCAGGGAACCTCACGTTGCAAGGTCGTGCCCTTCCTCGCCCTTGTCTCCCGCGTTACCTGACGAATCCGTGCATAGGCACGAACACCTATCTCGTCGGCGAGTGCACCCCCTACACCCTCATCGACACCGGCGAAGGCCGCCCAGCGTACATCCCCCTCCTCGAGTCCGCCCTCCATCACCGCATGGGCGATCCTGCACACGGCTCCGCCCGACAACATATCTCGGACATCATCATTTCCCACTGGCACCCCGACCACGTCGGCGGGCTCTCCTCCGTGCTCACCCTCCTCCGCAGCCTCTGGGACGCACGAAACGCACCGCTTCCCTTCCCACCACCGCGCATACACAAGTTCCCACACGCCCCGCTCCCGGACCAGCGGTTCCAGCTTGCCATTCGGTCCGTCGAACCAGACATGTATGCCCCCAGTCCCAGTGGAGCGCTATTTCATGACTTGCACGATGGTCAATCTTTCCCCATCACCCGCTCTGGCCCTTCCTCCGACCCCGACACCAGCTTCCAAGTCATTCACTCTCCCGGACATACCGAGGACTCTGTCTGTCTCCTCTTCCCGTCCGAAAGGGCGCTTTACACAGCTGACACCGTCCTGGGGGAAGGAACCGCCGTCTTCGAAGACCTTGCAACATACTTGTCAACCCTTCGCTCCCTTTTATCCTTCCCCGACCAATACGCGGTTCTCTACCCTGGCCATGGCCCCGTAATTCAAAATGGCAAACAGGCTATAAAGATGTACATCGATCACCGGATGGAGAGGGAGGCCCAGATTGTACAGGTGCTGCAACACGCCCCGGAAGATGTTGAACCGACCTGGTCTACTTGGGGAATTGTCTCCAAGATATATGCCGCGTATCCTCGGAACCTATGGGAGCCTGCTGCCCGGAGCGTGAATCAGCACCTAAAGAAGTTGGAGACTGAAGGAAAGGTCGACAGGCTCTGTGGCGAGGGCAAGGACACTAGATGGAAGCTCCAGGCCACACTATAGCTCAGCAGCTCGTTTCGTGTAGCAGAAGATATTATACAACAGCAGCATGTAAGTTACCGATGAGCAAGTCCCGCAGTTCACTCTATAACGCGTCGAAGTTGATGTGATGGGATGCCCGTCTTCTCTCCAACTCGTCTTCTCGCTGACAAGGTCGAGTGCATCATTCAGTGGACAAAGTCAATAACGAACGACGTTGGTCCCACCTTCTCATTGAGATGCAATACGAATACGATGATTGCCAATATCGCAGTGGCCACGACGACCGTCAGCGTCACCCAAGGGATCCACTGTCCAGGTCGCAAAAACAACTCGCGTTTCCACGATCCCTCACTCAGTCCTGGCGGTGGATGGATAACGACCCGAGAGTTGGGGATAACGCCCTCCATGTTGATGAAGTGATCTTCCGTATGTTTCGTAGATCCTACAAAGAGGTTCTCGATGTAGTTGTTTGTCCGGCCGAGGCCAAAGAATGAATAAGGGGCGAGCAGCGAGTGGTAAGACGCCTGAGGGAGCTGGCCGACTGAAAAGCAAGTCAGCACGTATGAAGTTGCTGGTTAGCATTCTGAACACCACCTTGAGCAGCTGACCGTTGACCAGAGGTGTCAAGTATTGTATACTTATACGATGCTCCCGAATAGCTCACTCCGAATGGCTTCCCAGCGCTCAGACAAGCACGATCATGGAGGCATGACACTCACGAGGTAACCGGAACCGTTCGGCATGGCGCACCAACCATTGTTGCACGCACCATTCAATACTTGTGCCGTCCATCAGCGATGCACGATACAATGAAACTCCTGAACACACCGATGGCTTTGAGGAAGAACGCGTCATAGTAGAAGTTGTTCTGGATAAACGATACTGTGCCATCACCCTGCGCTCCCGTCCTCTGCACGACAATATCGAGCGTTCCCTGTTTGGCACCGGCATATTATGTTCCCTTGCTGACACAAGGCGAAAAAAGAAAAACAACGTACATCTTCGTCCATGTCGAGAAACGCGACACCCCGTGCATCGTACACGGCTTCTAGACTCTCTGCGCCCTTGTCGAGGAGCCTGAAACCACGTCGCCCCTGTCCGTGCGCGTCACACCCTGCAAGGCCCTTGGTGCAGGGTTCCGAAACCAGAAGCTTGGGCGTGTGCCTGTCTGCTGCTGCGGCGATTACCAGCAAGTCCGGGAAGCCATCCAGATTTGTATCCCCGAGGCGAACGGGAAGTGGGAGAGGTGGCGAGAACGTGGTATCGAGTACAAGAAGAGAACTTGAAGGAGAGTGAACGAGGGATGAGAAGGGGATTTGAATAAAAGCCTAAACAACGTCGATCATGAGGGGCGAACTACAGCACGAACGAGAATCCTCTCACGTCATTATTGCCGTTCGTGCTGAGGTCAAACTTGAAATTCGGGTCCGCGATGCAAAGCTCTTCAGGTGGTCGGCAGAGTTGATTTCCTTGCTTATCAGTGGTCGGGGACCCTGCGGAGGGGCAAATCGGTATCTGCCGATTGTAGGCGACGTTGATCAAGCAGCCAGAACCCACGCCGGTCGTTGACGATACCGATGAGCATGTCGGAAATACCATGTCGATGGTCCCATCTCGATCTGCAACACATACATGTGTGTATATCTCGCATCCGTGCAGCCGGCTTACCAATATCAGCGAAGGTAATTGCCTGCGCCCCGGAAGGGAGAGATCGGTGCTGTGCAAGAGAGAAGCCGGAATCCTTGTTATTCACCCATATTTGAAAAGACCTTCTGCCTGCCCCCTCGTCACAAACGAGAAATATGTCTACAAGTGTGAGGCGTTAGCATAACTCCGGTTTTACTGAATGAAACTGACCTGCGAGACAATCCCCGTTCAAATCTATGATTGCATTACTGTGTGGAGAAGCCAGCGTGCACTGCGCACCGTTGAAAGGGGGGTCAACGCTGGCAGCAAGTCAGCAAGACGATTCGTGAGGAGCAGCCAGGACACACAGGTCAAACAACGTTGGTTGACTCTGGGAGGTGTTCCAAGTATTTCTCCACGCTTTCAAGAGACTCGACGAGCCCTGACTGGGGGGCACCATCCCAAGCAGGTCAATCTTCATGTCCCCGTTGAGATCGACAGGTATAGGTTGTGATGGCGTAGAAGAAGGGGACGATATCGGTGTCGACTCTATGAAAGCCGTCAGGCGTAACCGGGAGAGCTGATATGCAAACTAATACATACGAAACGTTCCGTCATGGTTACCCTTGTAAAGGGCCATATTGAGCGTGTGTGCGGAATTTGCACTCATGACAAGGATGTCAAGTTTCCCATCAAGCGTGAAGTCTCCTGGAACGACGTTATATATAGGCGTTGGATGTGGCATTTGAGAGCTCTTCTCGAAAGCGAATGCATCTGTGGAGGAGAGTGAGGAATGGGGATGAGGATGAATCAACATGGCTCACTGTGGTTCCAGAGATATACGGACAGGACTTGCTGGGTCGAGTCAAGTGCCAGGACGTCGAGGCTTCGTGGCGGTTGGACTGAGAGACGAAGAGAAGGCGTTGATCACTCACAACTGATCTCCGTTGAAGTCCCCGAACGCAACCACGCGGTCTCCGTCATGCAATCCCATGGAGCCTGCTTGCATGAGGGTGTTCTTCGCGAATCGTTTGGGAGGGAAGGGCCATATTGACGCAACAGGGCTGATGAGGAGGAACAAGGCGAGACAAGAGTTGCTCATCGTTCAATTCGTTGCAGGGGTGTTGCAAGTGTTTGCCATGTGAGAAAAACAACATCAAGTACAGCTAACTACTAGTCACTTGAGCGGATCAAAGTCTCCCCAATCATCCTTGGTCACCGGTCTACTAGCGGCGACAACGCGAGTAGGCTGCATCGGCGTTAGCACGGATCCCATCGGAAGAGGCGCGGCTTGTGGTGCCATCGGATGTGAGGGCATACTTGTCGTCAAGGGGGTATAGTTCGGTGGGGCGTGGCTGCGTGAGGGGGCAGCCGTCAAACCAGAGAGCGTTATATTGAAACTAGGCTTCTGAGATGCTGCGACCGATGGTGTAGAGTAGGAAGAGATGGGTTGTGGACTCGAGATGCGGAGCGACTGACTTGGCGGTGGGTGCGTCGAGAAGGCCGATCTATCGAATGACGTCGAGGGCAGTGGTTTTGCCCCAAGCCGTGGAGGTCGCGATACGGATGCGTCCGTCGCAAGTCGCGGCGATGAAGGGAGCGACTGTGTCTGGGGCTGAGTGAGTGGAGCTGCGGGAGCACTGGTGCTTTGTGTTGTCACAGGCGTCGCAATCGACTGTCCAGGAGTCTGCGATATCTGTCAGAACCTCGTTCTGCTTCAAACGACTGTTCTGCTAACCTCAGGAGTGCTATTGAATATGCTGTCCCAGACGTCATCATCCCAGATTTTTGAGCCGTCAAAGTCCACATCAGGCTTGATATTGGCATTGCTACGCCCCACCAGTGTCTCAAAGTCGACACCTGTGTTGAAGCTCGACGATGCGACACCATCAGCATTGGCAGATCGGTCTTCTATGCGCTGCGAATCTCGCAGGAACTGATCGTGTTCTTTCTCAACCCGTTCCCCGAGTTTGCGGATGACTGCCATAAACCGCTGGAATTGTTCGACGTTCAACACTGCGAATCCACAAAACATGAGCTAGGGCATCGAGACATGCAGTCGACTCACGAGGACCCATGGACATCGCCCAGAGCTGTGGAAGGACAAGAGTCGCAACTGCTTCTCTATCAACCTTGAAACCCATAGCCTCTTGGACGTAAAGGGTGGCCATCTATAAGATACGATCCATCCAATCGTGTTTGGCGGTGGAACCGTGGTGGAGACATACCATCACAGCCGGTTCCTTGGTGCGGATCTTAGACAATAAAGGACATAGCTTTTGCGTCAAGTTCGTCTGACGATAGTCTCATTCTATGCTCAGTGTCACAAGACAGAGACTATGACTAACTTGATCAAGAGTCTTCACCATGCTCAGGAATGTGACCAATGTGGCAACTTTCACTGAGAGCAGTTTGGTCTTGGTAAATACTAACTACGGAGACATGAGTGCATTCCGCGAATGACAGCCTTCGGGTCTAGACTTACCGCTACGCGGGGGAACAATACACCCGACACTTCTGCATAATCAATGGTTTCACATAGGTTAGGGACCACTCCTAACGACCGTTCTTGAACCTAGGCAACATGATCATGCAGTCGTGCATCGCAAACTGCACTGAAATGCTCACCACGGCATGCTCTGACTCCAAAGCATTGTACACAAGCGGCAATACCTCTTCACTCGACGTCAGTACATCAGGGAAGAATATGAAAATCCAGCACCCACGTTCCCGGAAGACTCCTTTTTCAGTTTTGCTCTGCAGCATTTCAAGGTTATCGAGCAATGTCAGCATGTTTTGCGGTGGATCTTTGACGGTGAACAGCGGCTTCAGACTGGGCAACACAAGCAGTGCAAACTGGGTGGCCGACAGAATATTTGAGATAGCGAAAACATTTGGCAGGATATACGGAAGAAGATGGATGTCTTTCATCTGGAAACCCACGTTATGTCAGCACACATACTGGAACCACAACAAGGACTGACCTCTTCAAGCAGTGACGGTAATATCTTGCGTATTCTCAAACCTTCTGAGAATCTACCCAGAACACCGGTCAGACCTCGCATAAAAGATATTTTCTCTTCTCGCGTCTTTGCCGTAAAGTTTGACCGATCCAAGAAGTTCAGCGTGGAGATAGGTAGCGAGGAGAAGAACGGGTGAGACGGAAGGGTGTTTGGAGTTGGCCTACTTTGGGACCCTCGCGTAATGAGAGAGCGTAAGAGATCTGGGCGCGTTTGACATCAGGCGCGGGAATCGAGGAAGTTGACAGAAATAAATACCCTGCAGATCTGTGTCTAGGTGGGCTATATCTGGGAGTGGTCGACCGGCATTATCGCGCAGACCGCCGAGGGTTGCGTGGTTCTGAAAAGGCGGTTTGCCTCTACAATGGACAGCGTATATCACAGCGCCGAGAGAGTACATGTCAGACGCAGTGACAAGGACCTCGTCCAAAGCATATTCCGGAGCTGATGGGATGTGCTGCATTAACTTGACATGGTCCACGAGCAAAGGGGATAGATATACCAATGTAATCGAATGAGCGCTGGATGTAAGATGGAACTCGACCATCAAATGCGGGAAACTGCCAACGTGAGGGTGACCCATCGGCGGTGATCAGGGGGATAGTCAAACCCAATCCAGATATTTTCCAGTCGCCCTACGACGACGGGCAGTCAGCTTGACGGGGCTGGGATTGTGAAAGCACTCGACGCACGGCTTCGTTGATAATGATACATTCTGGTTTTACGTTTGAATGGATCAGTTTCGCAGATGAATGCAAGAACGAGAGTCCGCTGCATAATTGAAGGATGCCCTTTTGGATCTGGGTGAAGATGAACATGTTGAAGAGAGACTGCCAAGATGCGACCGACTTCGATTTCATCAAGGTCGACAAGGGGGGTGTGATGAGACCCTCGCGGTATTGACATGTCCAGGGACGACAGAACGGGCTCGGTTGCAAAGATAAGCTCGTTGCGCGTTTCCTCAAGGGGCTCGACCATCTCTTCGTGATGTCAGGTGAACAGCACGGACAGCAAAGGCGGAACATACCAAGGATGGAAGGATGGCGCAATTTGCTCAAAGCAGCAGCCTGATGGAGCGATTAGTTGTACACGGGGCTAGGGGGCGGAGCTGTGACCTCGGCCTTCATGATCTCCAAGACGCATTCTCTGGACACGGGGGCGAGGCCCTCCATCTCGGCGCGTTTGTCGAATGTCCAGACAGAGACGCGCTTGCCTGTGACCTTGTGGGTGGCGGCCTGCACCCTCCAGAGCCCGACTCTGACGGACGGGGAGGAAGAGGGGGCCGGGGTGGAGGGGCGGGTGGCATTGTGGGTGCCGATGGTGTAGGACTGGGATACTGCAGTCCGAGCGAACAAGGCGGCGAGCATCGTGGCTGGGCAAGAGCCAGGTGCTGATGTAATCGACGTTGGGTCTCTCGCCACTGCCTGCGATGAGGCCGACACTGTGCGCACTCGACTCGCGGGCGCTGCGTGCCCAATGCACGGCCTTCATCGGCCTCGGGCGCATGGGCTCGCACATGGCCCACAACATCTTCGCAAAGACCTTCGCACAATCCCCCGCTGCTCGCTTTCTCGTGTGCGACGCAATGCCTGGGAGCGCGGCCGCCTTTCGTCACGCCTTCCTCGCTCAGTTCCACGGCGCGCGCATCGACGTCGTCCAGACGCCGGCCGAGTACGTTCTGCACTTGCCTCCCGACCATCATCTGAACCATCCGCAGGGCAGTAAGCGCTGCGGAGACGGTGGTGACGATGCTGCCCTCGTCCCCGCATGTCAAGGCTGTGTACTATGATCGAGATGGCATCATACCCGCCTTGCAAGCATTGAAGCGGACTGAAGCGGACAGCTCTTTCTTCATCGATTCCACGACGCTGGACGTGGACGTCGCGCGCGAGATTGCCGGCGATGTGCTCCGGACGGGGGCACAAATGATCGATGCGCCGGTGTCTGGAGGTCTGTATTCCGTTGTATAGCCGCAGCTCGTCCCACTGAACACGAGACAGGCGTCACCGGCGCCCAGGCAGGCACTCTTACATTCCTTGTCGGCGGCACCCGGGGGACCTTCCTCCGAGGACGGCCGACTCTGGAGCTGATGGGAAAGCGCATCATCCACTGTGGCTCCTCTGGGACGGGACTGGGCGCCAAGATTTGCAACAATCTGGTGCTCGGAGTGCAGCAGATCGTCGTCGGAGAAGCGATGCTGCTCGGGCGGAAATTAGCGTTGGACCCTGCAGTGCTGGCTGGAGTGATCAACAGCTCGACAGGTGGCTGTTGGGCTTCTTCTGTCAACAACCCGGTGCCGTATTCGCTTCCCGACACGTCAGCGCCCTGTGAGAGGGACTACGAAGGGGGCTTCGCAACGGCTCTTATGTTGAAGGTACTTGTATCAGCTGTGCCTGTCCGTTTGGTAAACCGTCTATTCCAGGACATGGATCTCGCTCGCAATATCGCCCGCGCCAGCAGTACCACGCTGCCACTGGGCGAGGCAGCGAGGGACGTGTACGCGGACGCGATCAAACGACGGCCAGAGCTCGCGAAGAAGGACTTCTCGTCGGTGTACGTGCACCTGCAGGAGCTGTGAGAGGACCGTTGGCGCCGTGTGTGTGCAAGGGGGCGGCCTGGTAACATGTCAATGTACTTGTCCTTGTAGATTTTATCATTGTCCCTCCTTACGTAACACCTGCATCTGGTCTCGAGATCTTGGTTTGGTTGCCTCCGCGACGTGTCCGTATAAAGGACGCGGCCCGCCAGCCTCCTCCCCCGTCCTCATCCACCATGTCCGACAAGCCCTCCGCCATTATTCTCGGTGCGCCCGCTCCCCCGTCCTCCCGTTCATCCCCACATCCCGCCCAGGTGGTCTCAACACCTTCTCGC
This sequence comes from Phylloboletellus chloephorus, assembly GCA_038091355.1. NCBI lineage: Eukaryota > Fungi > Basidiomycota > Agaricomycetes > Boletales > Boletaceae > Phylloboletellus > Phylloboletellus chloephorus. Next base: position 13,214 of record JBBPOI010000074.1, on the reverse strand, counting down.
GCGCCCTCGCCGCCCTCCTCGTGCCCCCACAAGGACAAGGCGAGCCCTTGGTCTCGGTGCGCGCCATGTTTCCCCGCCACCCCGTTCTCATCCCCCGCAGCACCTCCGCATCGTCGACAAGTTTTCCGTCTCCCCGCCCACAACGTGAGTGCCCCGCCCGCACCAGACCCACCCCTCATCCCCGCACAGCTATCTTGGCGCAGAATTCCCAAAGGTCCTTGCTCAGCCAGACGTCGAGTACCGCCAGGCCAACCTCACTGTCCCCTGTGAGTATCCACGCGCGCGCGACGTTAACCATCTCAACACATACAAGCTGCTGTTGCCTCTTCCTTCGATCCGCCCGCCGGAAAGGCCCCCTATTCCTATGTATTCGATCTCACCGGAGAAGTCAACCATGACCGTGGAGAAGTCGTATGTCGCTTTCCCGTCCTCTCCCCCGCATCGTCGATCATGCCGCATTGCATCTCAGATTGCAATCAAGTTGACGTTCACAGTCGCTCGCATCATCGCCATCGAGGCCGCAAAGCGCAACGTGAAAGCATATGTGCGCCTACAACAGCCCGTGTACGAATCCTCCGACAAGGGTCTCCATGACGAGAAAGAGGACGTCAAACCCGTACGGCCGCTCGACGTCTGGTGGCACGAGACGCTGCGCACGTTGGCATCCATCGAAGGGTAACCGTCCAAAGGTCGCTCTGGGAAATAGACTGACTCCCCGTCAGGCTAAACATTGTCATTTTGCGATGCGGCTTCGTGTATGGTCCGTACGTGGAGTATGGTCTTTGTGAGCAACGTGCTGCTTGTTCGTTGGTGAGATCCTGACGCGCGTTGAAGATCCCCTGGTCATTACTGTCGCATCCGTATATGGCTATATGAAGAAACCGATGAAGACGATGTAGGCTTGACCGTACTTGCCATGTGGTCACGGCTGACACCCATTCGTAGATGGGGGCCAGGCAAAGAGCCTGTCCACACTGTCCATGTCGAAGACGTGGCAGGCGCATTATGGGCATGTGCAGAGTGGATGAAGCGACATGGTCGTGAAGAGGCCAACGCTCTCGCTGGAGAAAAGATACCCTTTCATAATGAGAAGAGCAAGATCAAGGAGGTAGAGGGAGCGGTTCCACCGCACGAACAGCCAATCGCTCCGCTGTTTAACCTCGTGGACGATTCAGAGACGACACTGACCAAGGGAGGCTCGATGATCACCGAGTACTTTGGGACGACCTTTGAGTTCTACTCCAACTTCGAGACAACGATGGCAAAGGTGACGCTGTCTGTTCGCCCGTGATGCTGGCACTGATGTCGAGTGCTCATCAGCTCAAGCTTGAGGACCTGGTCGAAGAAATCAACGAGCACCATGTGGGGACGTGGACGGAGATGCTTCAGCACTCGAACCCGCCCATCGTACACACGCCGCTGACGGCATACATGGACAAGTTTGCACTGTCAAAACACAAGCTGGCGTACAACAATGGAAAGGTGAAGAGCATCGTTGGATATCAACTCAAGCGGCCATTGTTCGACCGGGAGACGTTGAGAGAGGTGGTAGAAAAGTGGAAGGAGGAGGGGAGCTGGCCACGACTAGATGGCCACTGAGACGTTGGGCACGCTGTGAATCTAGGGGAAATCATGTTTTTGGGGCTTGGTATTTGCATTCATTCTCTTGTTTCTCGCTCGACTTGCACTCGATGTTCTGATACCATCATGTTGTTTTTGTTGCTGCTCCCTGCTGTACCCGCTGGCTAATCTAGTCTTGTTTAATCGCTTGCACGAGTCGCCCTTTTCGCGATGCGCCCTTTGTCCACCGAAGCGAGCAGCGGCACGCCTGACCCGCACGGACCCCTTGAGATCGACCTCGACATGCCCTCCGATGCCCCCAAGCCAGAAGGCCGCGACGGCGACTGGTCTGCAGTCTTCGCCGCACGGGTCTGTCCAGCTCTCGTCCCCTGGTGTCGCGTTTAACCCGTCTCGTCTCCTTCCCTCTAGGCCGCGCTTTCAGTGCGCACACATCCCATCCACGTCGTGCCATGTCTGACCATCCTCCCCCCCACAGCTCTTCGTTCTCGTCACATGGGCAGTCGTCCTCGGCAACGACCCCTCTTCGCTGGGCTGGTTCAAGTATCACCCCTTGCTGCAGAGCCTGGCCATCGTCTGCTTCACGTACGGTAAGAGCTCAGCCCCGCACCACTCCCGTGGTTCCCCTTCCACCCTCACCCCCACCCAGCCATTCTCACCCTCCAGCCCACTTCCCAGCCCCACACCAAGGCTGCGGGTCTCCAAAGGCACCAGATCGCCACGATCGCCCTCGGCGTCCCCCTGATCCTCGCGGGAACCCTCGCGATCGTATTCCAGAAAAACACTCACGGCGCTGCGCATTTTGCGACCTGGCACGGCGTAAGCCTCTCCTCCTCCCCGCCCTCTGCGTTCACCGGTTCGTCACGCATTCACCGCTTTCTGTAGACCCTCGGGATCATCGCCGTCGCGTGGCTGCTCGTCCAAGCCCTGGTCGGAGGCTCCACTGTGTGGTTCGGCGGCGCCTTCTGGGGTGGAGGATCCAAAGCCAAAGCCATGTGGAAGTACCATAGGTAACCCAACGTTTCGTGTCGCGTCGTCCTACTCACGCTCGCGCGCCTTCTGGCTCCTAGGCTGTCAGGGTATATCCTGTTCCCGACCGTTTTGTTCACCGCACACCTGGGCGGCGCTTGGTCTACCTGGGTAACCAGCAACAGCGAGTGGTTTATGAGGCTGCTAGCATACACGATCGCGCCTTTCGTCATCCTAGTTGGTGTTTATTCGCGTATTCGGTGAGTGGTTCGCAGGTACCACTGGTGTCTGATATATTCTAACCATACACGCCCGACAGCCCGTCGAAGATGAAATTCTTCTGAACTCTTCTTGTCAATGCATGTCACCCAGTGTAGTCTTTTATATTTTCCTTGTGGTCATACAGAAATCCATCCCAATTGTGCGATATCGTTCAGCCCGAGACGTCCTGTTCCGCTAAAGGCTTAGGTTGGGGCACCGAGACCACTTCTGCCAAGAATCCCGGTAAGAACCGCTCCAGCCTCGCTTGTGTTGCAGTCCACAGAGTCCGTTGTCGCTCGTCACGGTCGTCCTCAGCAGCAGGTGGTGGGACGAGGATGCTCGCTGCATTCATCACCAAGACCACATTCTTGAGCGATTCGGAAACAGCTTCATACTGCACATGCTTGCGTCAAAGCTAGCAGGTCGAAAGACAGAAACTGCCACGTACCAGCTGTTCGCTCTTTTCCGCGCTGATCAGGCGGTCAAGCAGATCCAGAATCTCGATCCACAGAATCCTGATGTCAGCCTTCCTATGGCTTTCTCTGACTTCGAAATGCATGAAGGCCTTGCACAATAATGCAGACGCCCGCAGTCGAGTCTCCGACATGCCCAGCGGATCTAGCGAGTACACTTGGGGCTTCAAGAGCTCGTCCACGATGGGGAAAATCACGCTGTTGAAAATCTCCTCCACTTGGCTGTGGTCCGCCTCGTCATAGACTAGTTGAGGGCCGAGCAAGAGGCGCTGCAGTTGGTTAATGGCAGTGTTTCGAACGAGTCTTGATGGATTTGTTGACTGTTTCCCCAAAGACGAGCTCAACGGCAGGCAATACTGCCGCCAAACTGATTTAAGAATGTCAACACAAGCCTCCACGGTTTGAAGGCGAATAACGGGTCACCTTGCCCCGGTTGCAACTTCTCAGACTCGGCAAAAGGCGCAACAAATCTCTTCAGGTCGAAAATTAGGTCGACGGACTTGCGGCCGCGATCGATAGGGGGGGAGCTAAAATATAAAGTGAGCAGGTGCCAACTGTCAGAGACCATTGACCTACTCCGCAGTAGGTTGTTGCGGTGTCCGGCGAGTCTTTGGTGGCATCTGTATCGACGTCCCTGCGGCGGTAGCAATGTCGTCCAGGATAGACAAGAAACCTGCAAAGTTGTCTGGGTTTATTCGCTGAACCTGTCCTTCGGAGGCCAGACTTGTGACATAGTCGAACGTGGATCGAGCTGCCTCAGGGTTTGAGATCGTTGAACGGAGCGTTGCAAAGATCACGTTCCACTCAGTTTGCGTGCTGGGTTTATCGTCAGTAACAATCGATTCCCGCATTTTTCTTTCCGAAAATCAACAATCGCTCACCTAGAGGTGCATTTATGTTGCAAAATTAAGCTCACACCGGCAACTACATGCTCTGCAACCGAGTTGGCAACGGACGACGGTAGGTTGGCGATTAAATCGAGGGATATATATAGTTGATCGCGCAAAGCATCCTAATGTCGAACATGTTGGAATTGAACGAGGGTGGTGGGTGCGGATAGTCACTCGCCTTTTGAGCAAGAATTAATGCAAGGCGCAAAAGTGCAACGACAGCTCGCTCAATGAGTAGCACACTATAATGGGTAGAGGCAGACAAGAGTGCCGATAGGTGTTCGAAGATCACGGGCCTTGAATGCGCATAATTCAGTCGCGGATCTGCACATAGGTCAACGCAGACTTACCATAGATCCTCGATGCACTCAGTGGTATGGCATGCAATGCTCACCATCATCTCCAGAAGGAACACAGCAGCAGGATCGTACGGCAGTACATAGGTCCTGTCACTTTGGGATGATCCGCCGTACGGGCTGGCGAGATCGTCAGATTCCTGCTTAAGCCTTGCAATAGTCCTTTCGTGTGCAAGAGCCTCAAGCGCTCTGGTGGCAGCGACCAGGGCCTCCGTGTCTAGTTGCCTAAATCACAATAAAATCTTGAGCCATCCTATCCAAGATACACTCACATAATCTGCGCGTAAAGTTCGTCTAGGCGACACGATGCGATACAATCAATTGTGCACAACGTATTCTCTACCTCTTGTTCAGTGGCTTCAGGCACGAGGTTGTCAGAGCTTGCGCTATAAGGGGTCATGAGGTATGATGACAAGGCGGAAAGCAAACCACCGTCACTCCTTGGAACTGGCCGTGATGGCTGAGCCCCTCGCAGCGGTATCATTGTAACCCCACCAAGGAAATCCTCCATTTGCAACATCCTTGTGGGCAACAAAGAGTGCATGAACAAATTCTCGAACATCTCGAAAATCTTCGACGGAGTTAGTTCTCGATGTGGTACAATAAGAGCAGATAACCTTACTTGGGTCCAACCTTCACGAAGTGCATTGCCATTGCCATTGACGATATTGAACAGCACCACCGCGGCCAGTTGTCCTTTGAAGTTTGTCCCAAACTTGACAGACAGCGAAGAGACGGTCACACACTGTCCTTCAACTTCGACGACCGGATAGTTGGGGACGTGAGCAGGGAGATTATCGGATAAGAGGCTGGTGGCCTGCGAAAGCGAGACTACCACGAAGTCAAAGACGTCCGGCAGATTGAAGTGTCCCGCCAGCGTAGCACATTGGCGGAATCCTGATATTGCTCGCTGGATCACATATTCGTCATCAAAAGTGATAAAGGCATGTGCGATGGCAGATATAACTGGCTTCCAGACGGTCCTGAACATGTCGAGATCAAAGAGAGCCGAGTTGCATATCATAAAGCGCCCTGCCAATCTCCTTTAATATGAACACTCTTGGGGAGGAAGACTGTATACAGACCTGATTGACGCGAGCGAGCGAGCAACTCTTTCCATGCATATTCAAACCCTAGCTGGCCTGTATGCTCCTCCGGCATGATAATTTCACGCTTGCGTATCGAGTCGTAAATGCTTTGCTGTGAAGAAAAAGAAGGGTAGCAAAAGGAAATGAGGATGGGAGGTGGCTCATACTAGGAATTCCGGTGAGAAATCTTCTCCACCATTCTGTCCCCTCAGATTCCGCTGGTAGTCTTTTATTGTCATTCGTTTCTAGTATGCAATGAGCCACAGAAGCAGGATGACAAGAAAGCTGTACTTGCTCGAATTTGAGGGTTATGGAGGTCGGTGTTGAGCAAGATGATGGAGTATGCCAGCACATAGACAGCGTCCTGGGTTTTGATTTCAGCTGGAGATTATCAGTGAAGAGGATGTGAGAAAAAAAAAGGGGGGGCCATGCATACCTGGTTTTGAAGCGAAATAAACCGATGCAAATGTCTCCGCAATACGATCGATTTGTTGAGCCTCCCCGGGAAGTCTGACAGTTTCAAGCATCTCCCGCATAGCATCCACCATTGATTTCTGACGATGTATGCGAGAGTTAAGAACCGTTTGAGGAATAGAAAGTAACTCACATCTTTGAAATCGAACAAGTTCATGAACTCCTTCAGCAGATCTAAGTTGTCCGGTTTGGATAGGTAGTCGCCCAGCAGCCGTTTATCTAGACGAGTACAGCTCTTAAGGAACGTTGCCAAACTCTTTACCCGAGATACTTCTGGAGAGAGGTCCGAGTATATGAGTTTGTTCTCCTCCAAGAAAGCGAGTCCCAGCTTGGGCTTAGAGTTGAATCGGGCTGCCCCTGTCAACACAAGCTTCTTCCTTGACTTGCTTTGCATGAGTTGCTCTGGTGGCACAAAAACCTGTGGGACAGCTTGAGAATGCATGCTGAGGAGCACAAGTAAGACGTACTGGACTCCAGGCTACACTCTCCTACACTCCAAGTATATGCGTCGTGAGCGTATGCATGATGGAACACGAAGATACACCTACCCCTCGCGCCCGTGCTGCCATATCATTCACGAACGCTAGCAACATATCCAAACAAAGGTATTGTGAATGCAACTGCTGTGCATCTGAGGCAGACGAGTATTGCCAAGGGTACACGCCCTACAAAGAAGAATGAAGCAGCGAACAAGCGGTGATATATGCCAGGCCGACCTTTGTCAAGAACTCAATGAGGCGTTCGAAAAGATTCTCGCAATTGATGTCACAGTCATAGTTCGTGTAAAGATCAACCATGAAGCTGGGTTGTCTGGATATTTGATTTAATGTCTCCAGCATCAGATCGCGGGTGTCGCCGCGGGCGGGTTGCACAGGAGGGCGGGAAGGCACGGGACTGCCTTTCTCCAGCTCAAGTTCGGTGTCAACTGGTCTGAGAGTCGGTGTCGGTGTCGAAGAAGCGGGTGTGCCTGGACGTGGTGAATTTGTCTGATTCTTCCTTGTCGTGTTGGATCTCAGAAGAGGAGGGGCTGCTAGGCGATCGATGCTGAAAGCTAGATAAAGCTCCTGCTGCAACTTGAGGTGTGGCCGCATAGTCTCGAACAATGAAGAGATCGTTCGCAGAGCACCTTGCAACACAGCGGGATTGCTGGAACGCGCAAGCTGGAAAAGGTATTTACATCCGGGATCCAGAATCAGGACTGCGAGTGGAGGGTAATCTCCGATCCTGATCCCGCAGGATTCGATGATACTATTCAGGATGGTGAGAGCAGTCAACCGCGTCGAGTCAGTGTGAACTTGATCACTTGGATCCAGAATATTGACAAGCACTCGAAGTAATTCTAAAAGGGCAGGCAGCCCATCTGTAAAGGACGACATTTGAGAACGGTGTGAGAGACATGTCGTAAACTTACAAGGTCTCGGTGCAACAACAGGTGGGACACTCTCTTCTGCGGTTCTGTCCGGGGTATTGGCCATGTCGACCGTGGAGTCCTGTGTGCAGATACCTGTACCTGGAGACATACTGGTGTCCATGACTTCGTTTTGTGAAGTTGTGGTAGCCGAGACCGACAGGCTAAGGTCGCCGTGCTGAGCTTCCTCTTCGTTGACTCGAAGCTTCGCTTCTTCCTCTGCGGGATCGAATTCGTAAAGGCGTCCAAATATCGTTCGAGCGATTGAAAGCATCGTTGACTCAGCCGACCGCCGCAAGACCTCTTCGTTTTGCTCATCAGAGGAATACGGAATCATGGAAGATGATGTCACAAACCACTCAACCTCATTTGACAGCACGTCGTTAGCACTGTTTCTAGCATCTCACAGATCTCCACGTCGCCGAGGAATGCCCCTACGCTGCTGCCGACCATACAGTCATGAATTACTGTCATTATCTTGAGCAGAACGACCTCGTCGCCCGATGAGTCACTCGCTTCGAATTTACAGTGCGACACTGTGCTGCTCAGTTCGACCAGTGAGATCTCCAGTTCGATGGAATTGGCTGAGATTAATCCGCATACGAAGAAACTGTGAAGGGCAGAGAGCGCCGCCGATGTAATGGGGCCCGTCGAGATTGGGGACCGGATGAGGGCGAAGAAGGGACCAAGAAGGACGGGCAGTGGTATATTTTGGATATCTGGAGCATCATGAGCCATGGACCACAAACATAACGAAGACTGACCTTCTGTGCCACGTACGGTACGCTTGAGTTCCTGGAAGCCACCCATGAGATCTGCTTCTGGCGAGACTTTGCCAGCGCGTTGGTCATTCTCTCCAGGACTCGCTCTCCGAAGACCAAGGTCCCTTGCCAGCGCGGAATCTCGAGCAGTGAGCGTATGAGATGCTGCGGCCCAACGCGAGTTCTTTCGCATGATTGCTGTCACGGCAAGTATCTCTGAAAGCAGGACATGCTTTTGAGCTGCTCGCGAGGTCGACACAGGATATGAAGAATGCATGGCTGGCGTTGGCGGTAAGTTGTTCAGATCGACAGACGCCAGTGTTTATTTCAGAAGCCTTTGACAAACAACCACCCAGCCTACATACTGCTCGGGGAATGTGCATTTTGTAACGATTGATACAAGAGTCCAATATTTACTGCCCTGAGGGTTGGCCAGCATCTGCCCGTGTTCCCATCGCAGCCTGGCCAGCTGCCGTCGCTGCCAACCGAGTACGCTTCCGCTCCGCCTCTTGAATGCCATCAGCACATTGTTAAGAAGACGGTGACAATTGACGCACCAGCCTCCTTCTCTCTCTCGATCTCGCTTACTATGGCCTCAATTTCTGAGAGTCCCAAGTTCTGGACATCCCATTCAGCCTGCGGAAACACTCTGACGACTGCAGATGGGCTCACGGTGATCTTGCCATAGCGTTCCATCACACTGATCTCGATGTTCTTGGCGCCCGTCTGCACAACCTCGAGAAGACTCTTGACGGTCAGCTTGATGCTCTCTTCACGGGTCATATCGTCTTTGTGGTTCTTCTCCAAGAACTCGCGGACTGTTTTGGATGAACGACCGATAGCGTTCGCCTAGAAGAGATGGGAGAACGACTGTGGGAGGACACAAAGAGTGCGACCGACCTTCCACGCGCTGTAGATTCCGCTGGGTTCTGTCTGATACAGTCTCGGCCTGGTGTCGTGGGGGTCGAAACCGACGATAAGTGTTGAGATGCCAAAGGGACGGCGACCACCCGACTGGGTGTATTTCTGGTCAAAGGCAAGGGATCTAGGTCTGCCGGAGTCTACGTAGGTATACGGACCTGTTGGATACCGGCGATGTGTCGTGTGATATACTCGACGGTCACGGGGTCTTCCACGGTCAATCGATGGCTTTGGCATTCTATGCGAGCCTTGTCAATGAGGACGCGACCGTCGGCGGTGAGACCTTGCGGGGTTGCGTGAGGATGACGAAATGGATCGCGGATGGAAGGGGATACCAGCAAATGCGAGGCAGATGTGATCGTCAAGCATGACGACCTTGTGGACTGTGCGAGGATCCTGCAGCTGCAGCACCGATTTCTTCTCGACGCCGAGCACCACGACATCCTTGCCTCGCAGTCCGACCTAGACGTGGAGTGAGAGAAGGTGGGTGGAAGTGCGCGAGAGACAATTACCGCACACGTCCCTTTCCGAACGGCTTCGAGTGCGTACTCGACCTGCGATGGCTGGTGAGACTGAGATGGGTGCGAGGAGCGGGAGCTACCTGGAACAAGTGGCCGTCGGGGGAGAAGACGGTGAGTGCTGCAGGGCGGGATCAGCAGTGGACCGAGGCAGACAGCGCTTGCTACTTGCCGCGATCGTAGGACCTCGACATGCTGCTGTGGACGCGCGTATCTGCTGGCTCTTATTATATTCTATTATATATACCATTGACACCGCCACCAGCGCTGCATGTCCGACGACGACATAGAAATCATCGACCCAAGGTGCGCCTTTTCTCTCTCTCTTCCCCCGCTCATCTCTTCTCGACGTCGCCCCAGTCTTCCACAAAACAACGACATCTGCCAGCTCTGCCCCGCGAACCTCGATGGCTGCAGCACCGACGAACGACAGGACCACTACCGCAAGCACAGCGCAGGCTGTCCAATCAGTGCGCTCTGCGCTCCCTTCCCCATGTCTCCGCGCTTCACCTGCCGCAGGGCCACTGTCCAAGCGCGCAAGACGCAGGCCTCTCTTGTCCCAGCGAAAGACGTCACCGCTCAAGCCCCGGAAGACCGCCAAGATAGAAGCAACAAAGGATGTTTTCTGGTATCCCGCACAGGCAAAGGCGCCACCCGAGAATTACACACCTGGTAACGCATCCTGGTCTGGTCACGAATAGCCCCTGAGGAACAATGCCTGTCAGGCGTGCTCTCAATCTTGAAAGAGGCACTGAAGAGATCCCACACAAAAGGTGTCTCTCAACGTGCCGTTCTATGTTACCTGCGCACGCCTCACATTTATCGCGAATCCTTCGACTCTACTTGGGGTTGCGGGCACGTCGGCTCTCTGCCTTCCGAAACGTGAGCTTTCGGCTGACTGTCTCGTCATTACATCGTCAGATATCGCAACTTTCTGATGGCATGTGCCGCTCTCATGGATCAGCAATTTCAGACCCTTTACTTTCCCAACCTCGAGTCCCCGTTACCCCCTGGCGTACGCAACCTACAACATTGGATAGAGGATGCCTGGAAGCACGGTAGCCTCGTATTAGCGTGAAATCTCTTTACCGCTCACACAGTTTGAAAGGCTATGATGATATCGGCGCTACCGATCTCGATCACAAATTGGTAAACACCGAGAAAAAACTCGGGACTGGAGGTAATGTGTAGTGAAATAGATTTAGACATTGACCCGAATTCAGGCTGTCAGAGCTCTACGTTGCCTTCACATCTCGCAAAATTCCGTAAGATTCACCACAGCTGTGCTGGCGTGGAATAACACGAGAAACTCGATCTAGTTGCGTGCTTGTGGACTTTGACCTCAGGAATTCCCACAAAGGTTTACTGTTTCATCTTGCTGAGACATGCCACTTAGCTCGATCCCACAGGATTTGATGCCCTGACGGATTGGGTTGTTAATTACTTCACCGAACAGCCCAAGGGAAATATCAACCAGATACTCCGTTCCGCGGCGCCTGTTGTGGCCACCGATAAAATGCCCGTTATAATGCAGTACGACGGTCATTCCACAACAATCGTAGGATATAAACTTGGGAAGAATGGCAAGGTCGACCTTCTCGTGTTCGATCCTTCAAGGTGATGTCTCGACAACGTGCACATCAACTGGACGCTGTACACTGATGTTGACGAATAGGAAAGTCCACAGAGACATCCGTCAGGCTGCTCTGAATGGGCCGACTAGCATAGATTGGCCATCGTCGTCATCATCGTTCAGCCTGCTCGAGAAAAGCAAACGCCGTGGACGATCCATGTCCCCTGCTCCTAAGAAGCGATTACGTCCAAACCAGGATTCCGATGACGAAGTATTCAGCGTACCTGACTCGGAGGACGAGGGGACAAACGATGCAAGCAACTCTGAGGTTTCTAAAGCACCTGTGTCTCCAGACACAATGGTCAAAGCATTTATGCTGAACTCAAGGAAGTTAAAGTTGGTCCACTCTCAGCCACATGAAGCTCCATTTAACCTGGGCGTTGTTGCAGGCTGAGGAAAAAAGAATACCAACTCCTCTACTTTACCATGGGTGATCCACTGTCGGAGCAGGAGCAAGGCGACCGCAAAGTCGTTTCCAGCGTCATTGGATGTTGATGCATTCTCACTGTACAATATATGGATCATACCGACGTCAGTATGCAATAGCACGGTTGTTGTTCAATCATAAATCTACATTGCTCGGGGTGCTCCGAGCGTTATGTCGGACTGGAAACTCCGGAGAGCGGAGGCAAAAACAGAGCCGTGACTGCTGACCTCACAGCCCTCTCCCAGGCTTCGTGTACACGGTATCCTCCTGCCCTCATGATGCCTTCTCGGTCTTCTCTTACTGCTTCACTGTAGACGTCGTCGTAGTTATCCCGCAGGATATACATATCCTCGTACGCATACCAGTCGTCCTGCAGGGGGACATGAGGCACGTCGGGAACCGTGGTGCTCTGCGCTGCACGCGAGCGCAGGAGTTGCGCACTGCTCTTGGCCATAGTAGTGGCAGCAGTGCGAGCAGACAACCGCTTGCTTGCCTCGGCACGGGATTTTGCGATGACCTTTGTAGCATCTTTGGTGCTCGTCTCCAGACGATTGATGATATCTCGCCGGTCTTTCTCCTTTTCCTCGCGTTCTAATTCTTCCTCCTTGCGAGCTTCCAGTGCGCGCTGTTCTCTTTCTAACCGCTCTTGCTCTTCCTGCTCTTTGAGAGCTTGTACGTACTGCTCTTCTCGTCGCACGTTGAGTTCGATGAGTGATGCATTCTCTTTGCGATATCTCTCTATCCTAGCCTCGGTCTCCGGAGCATCGATATCGTTGATGAGATTGAATGCTGCACTCGAGTTGAGAACGCAATTCAGCAGGGAACGAGTGTATAGACTTGCTGATATCCTCGACTTCTTCGAGATAGTCGTTGTACGATCGAAGGTCGGGGAAGTCATCGCGACGCTTGTTGAAGCTGAAGGAGATGCGGGTGCGACGAATGCAAAGTAACAAAAGGACGCACTCCTTCGCTATACGCCTCCGTATTGCGACCTCCTTCTCCACTGTGAGGTCCTCGAACGTTTGCGGGGTAAATGCGAGCTTCCGGAGGATCTTGTGACATATGGGACACGGGGCTGGTCCGAGAGTGAACAACCGGTCGATACACGATTCACACCTGCGCGGGTGAGCTGTGGCAACGACGTGCACGGGGTAAACGTACATTTTGTGATAGCATGAGCTTACGAGCAGGCGGAGCTTCGGGTTGAGATATCGGTCGGACTTGCAGACAGGACACTGGTCGTCCATGGACTGCCATCGATCGACTCAGCAACAACAGCGAACGGGCGCGGTGGGACTGACGAAGTATTCGCAAGTTCTGCCAGACGCATCCTTGACGCCGCCGCCGAAGAGCGTCGTGGAGGTGCTCTGGACCTGGGGAGTGCTGGGCCGGGTGTTTGTCGCGGCGGTGCCCTTGCGCACGGTCGTGCCCTTGAGCCATCCCCCGCGCGACATGGC
>JBBPOI010000073.1:0-33498 GCA_038091355.1 Phylloboletellus chloephorus | reverse complement strand
CGAAGGTGGCCCGATTTCCGCACTCCCTTCCAGTGGTCACTCATCCTTGTCCAGACAACCAGGCGGTCCTCGCGAAGACTCTCTCGCGCCCCGGAGGACGACGAACTCTCCCAACGGCCTGAACCGGTAGGCTTACTGAGGATTCCATACCCCATTTCCATTTTGATGCTAGTCATTAGTCAAAGCGCCGTCGTTCCTCAGCTCAACCAGACTTGGGTAGAGTCCCAAGCGCGAGAGTTCGTCCTACTGTGCCTACTCTTGTGGAAGAAAGCGAACCAGAAGAGGAAGAATTACCGGCCCGGAAAGCCACTAGAAGGAAAGAGGTAGGATCATGCTTTTTTGTTCCTTAATGACACTGATGCACACGTTTCAGGATGTCAACCCTCAGATATCAGTACGTGCTGTGGGTCTCTCTCCTGCGCTAGCAGCTCACAGGATCTCGTCATCCGCAGTTGGCAGATGATAGCGGATGGGAAGACAACAACATTTTTCAGTCTGGTGCTGAATCATCGTCACCAACTCGACCATCGCCCGTCCGTAGGACAGCTCGTAAACGTGCTGCTCACAAAAAGTCACGCCATTCTATGTCAGCTCCTCCACAACTTTCGCCTCCGTCATCTCCAAGCCAAGCACGACCTGTCTTCCAATCATCTCAAAGGTCACCACCCCAATCAAAGTTTGAGCCACAACTCCCACCGGACACCCCACGCCAGCCGCCTGTGTGGTCGCCTCCCGGCAAGAGAACAACGTTTACTCCCCTGGATCATCAGTCAAGCCTGGCACCTGAACAACCGCCACAATCTAGCATCCCAAGGGTGGATTCAGGAGTCATGGATGGCAATTTTGACTCTGCAGTATTTCCGGTCAGCGTTCTGGAGGACGGGGTCAAAGAATTCGAGGGTAACCAGCAGGCGACATCGACCTCTCAGCACATCCCGAGTGCCGTTGTTAACCATCATGAGCCTCGCGTGAAATCGAGGCCCTATCTACTGACATTCTTGTATGCCATTTGCTTGATTATTTGCTCAAGCATTGTCATCAAGTACAAGGGAGAATCCGCGTCCATTGGATTTTGCGACGGGGGTTCGAATAGCAGCCTATCGTTGCAGGATTTCAAGGCTCGCATTTCTGCAATAGAACCATGCATTCGAGCGAATCGGAGCTTTCTGGACATACCATCGGAACTCTTTGATGCCATCACTGCCAAAGATGGAACACCGTGCTCACCGCTTTCCTGGATCCCCTTTCCACACCCATCGGCGTGCACGCCTTGTCCAGAATACGCATCGTGCACCCAACACACGGTAACGTGCAATACTGGGTATCTACTACGTCCGCATCCCATTCTTGCTCTGCTGTCACCTTTCGGGACCGTTCCATCAGCTCCTGTCGAGTTGGTCTGGAACTTCATTTCTGAGGTGGCCGATGGGTTACCAGGCTTTGGTCCTGTTGCATTCCCACCTCATTGTGTTGAAGATCCGAAACGAAAGAGGAATATAGGTGCCTTGGGGAAGGCGATCGAAGCCCTTCTCGGCCAGGAACGTGGGAGAAAGATATGTGCCGGCGGTGAGGCGGACCAGTTGACAATAACCGAAAGTGAAGGCGGAGAAGCAAAAAAGTGGGGTTTGGAGGTGGAGGTCTTGCGAGAGATGATGAAAAGAAAAACTGCGGTGTGTGGAGTTGTCCCCCCTCCGATGCACAGTAAATGATATTTTTGGCGCGACAGCCGCACCTTCTCGAAACATTCGACGATACCTTCGACGAAGCCATGCAACAACTGGTTCAGTGGGGTAGCGTCGTATTTGGGGAGGACATGTCGTGAGTTCGCGATGGTGAATATCTGATCCTGATTGTCACGTCACCAAATTTGCTTCAGTGGACATCGCTATCTGGCCCACAAGACTCCCAATCTGACCCTCAATTGCAAACTCACTGTAAAGTTCAGAGAGCTGTGGTTACGGTGGCGGGCGACAGTTTTCGGTATGAATGCTGCGTTCTGCTCATCGCTCAACCGTTGACGCCGTTTTCCAGTATTGATTGCCAGTACATGCACACTCTATTACTGGAGACGGTCCCGCGCGAAACGCCAAATAGAGAATAAACGTGTCGCAGAACTGGTGCAAATTGCCCTCGACACCTTGCGTAATCAAGAACTGGCTCACCATACGGATCCGGTGACAGCGCCTCACCCGTATTTGTCCTCCCCTCAACTGCGAGATCTCATTCTGCAAGACCAGCATTCAGTATCCGCGAGAAAAAGGCTTTGGGATCAGGTGGAATGCGTTGTGGAGGGTAACGCGAATGTCAGGGTGAATTTAGAAGAAGTACCGGGTGGTGATGAACACCGCGTGTGGCGATGGGTAGGAACCGCGGGAAGGGGACCAGAATATCGGAAGAGGGTGCAGACCGAGGCGGAAGAGGGTGAAGGCCAAGTCGCCTGAGGCGCGAAGAGGGTATCCATTTATTTCGACTGGCGCATTAGTTGGGTTAGCTATGTGTATCGTTTTGTCGATTCGCCTTAGTGTCGTTTCCCACTCGGATCCGGATCGGAGTCGCAACGATGGCCAGAGGCAGTGGCTGCCAGTCTCCGCCAATGGGATGGCTACTATCACAGGAACCCAGGCCGCCCTTGCGACGGTCCAGAACATCGCGCATATGGCAACTACGTTGTCGAGCACCCCAGAAGATCCTAACCGAGTACGACTAGGGATAGGGCAGACTCATTCCCATCGGAATCCCCTCCTGGATCTTCTCGATGAGCGCCCTTTTCATGAATTGCTCTTCTGCGAGCACGCGCGTCGTCTGAGTGACGGAATGGGATATGAGAAGCATGTGATCACTGACAAGAACCCTCACCCTCAAAAAACGTTCTAGATCGATGCGCCCAGTGTTCAAGGCCCTATGCAAATGATAGATGGTATCCTCGATTGCGTTATCTTCCGCCACCAGATTGATCAACCTGAACACAGATGGGAAGAGCACACGTTGGTCAGCCATAACCAACAACGCGACTCCACAGGACTGGACACTTGCTGGTTGTGGACGATGCTCGTCGAACAAATTAATTCATCGACTTCCGGATCGCCCTTCCGGCGCAGCTCAGCGAGGTTCCGTTCTGCTTGTGCAACGGTGTTCCGCAACCTCGATGCGACGTTACGACAAACATCTCGCACTGCTTCAAGTCGTGCCATCTCGTCGCGGATGGCAGGTTCTCCGGCAAGAAGATGCGTCTGCTGAGCACGCAGCCGATCGGCTTCCAAGAGCATGACTTGCGACAAGGAAGAAAACTCGGCCCGTGTCTTGTCATGTACTTGGGCGTGCAATTGGAGCAGTTCTGGATTCGGAGGGCGTGGCGGTGCAGGCACTGTAGGAGGCTGTGGAACAGGCGAATCATCATCCAGCAGGTTCGGAGGCGGAATGTTGGGTGTGACCGGTGGAGACCGTTGGTGGGGCAGAGGGGGCGGGGGGCGATTGTACAGGTTGGTCTACATATGCAATCATGATCGAGGCAACTCGTGGACAAAGAAACATGGCATACATGTGGATATCCATGGGGGGATGCATCTGGTGCAGCGATAGGGCGTGGGGGGACGACAGGTGTCTGCGATGAGTTCGGTTTCGGTGGCAATGCTGGCCGATCATCCAGCCGAGGCTGTGAATGGGAGACGGATGACGACTGCGGCGGAGACGGGGTTGATGAAGAGGGCGGAGGAGGCTGCGGGGAT
The DNA here is from genome assembly GCA_038091355.1 of Phylloboletellus chloephorus. NCBI lineage: Eukaryota > Fungi > Basidiomycota > Agaricomycetes > Boletales > Boletaceae > Phylloboletellus > Phylloboletellus chloephorus. The sequence continues at coordinate 29,773 of JBBPOI010000073.1, read as the reverse complement.
GGGCGGGGGCTGGAAGGCTTGAGTTTTGCATAAAGAGGGGGGACACGGGAGAATTGATCTTGCATGGCTCCGAGCAAAGCGGAGATATTGCAGGCCTTGGAGGACATGTGGGTGGGGAGAACGGATGGGCGCGAAGGCACGCACCTCGGGCTTTCTCTGCCAGTGCTGGATGTACTCGATGTTGCACCGACCACTCACATCGACATATCTGCTGGGGCGGACGAGCATGTCCTGCGTGGGGACGACATAGGAGATGGGGGGGTGGCGAGGGTAGTCGCGCGGGAGCCAGACTGCGATGGGGATGTTGTAGGACGAGTCCCTGAACAAGATGGGGAGCAGCCCGTGGAGACAGAGGAGGAGCTGGCTGCGGCCGTCGTCGTAGACTGGCGAGCGCGTCAATGCGGGGGGCGGGGAGGGGGAAGGGACGACGGACTGTACACATCAGACTTTGGCCGCAGGGTCGGGAAGCGTGCAAGGGCGGCGTCGACGTCCGCATACACGCGCTGCGGGTGCGGATACGAGCCGGCGTGCTGTCGCAGCCATCTGAGCGTCGGCGAGTCGCTGCTGCTCATGCCGAGCACAAGGGCGATGCCGCGCGGAACCCACCGCCGTTCGGGCGGAGCCTCTACGTTTCGGACTCAGTCGATCTCCCGATTCGCGGAAATGGAAAGAGCCCGCCACCGGAGCGGAGTGGGACGCGCGGCGGAACTCTAATTGTGACGAGATGCCACAAGCAGGCACGATTTCCCACGAGCATCCCGATCCGCATCTCGCCAGTGCCAGGGCCGTTGTGCAATTAGACGTATCCGAGCCAGCGGGTCCTTGCTGCCAAACCCGATCTTTAGCCTTCGCCTGCACGCCATCTCATATATAATCCTCCTCCTCCTCCTCCTCCTCCTCTTCATCCTCCCCCGCGCACCATGCGCACCTCCAGACTCTCTGCCGTCCACGACCCCGATGCCCCCCTCAAGACCCTCACGCCCCAGCGCAAACATAGGAAGCTCCTCAAAGATGGCTCGAGCGAAGTGTGGCCCGAGGACATCGAGCGCATATTCGTTCAAGGCCCGTCCCATCCCCCCTCCCCCCCCCCCCCCCTCCTCTCTTCCTCACTCCCCCTCTCTAGGCCTCCGCGAGTACTGGGACTCCCCCTGGGCCACCTACTCTCGCGGCCGCAGCCGTTGGAGAAACCAGTTCTTGGTCGATTATCTCCAAAAGAACGCCGTCGATCGTTCAAAGAAGCAGGTCGCAAGCCATATCCAGGTCCTCCGAAACATGTGGAAGGGCGAACCACGTATGCTTCCCAGCTCTTCCTCCTCAACTTCTCCCTCACCCCCTTTTCTCGTTAGAATACCATCTTGTCGCAGGTGGTGAGGAACTCTTCCTCGACACGGCTCCCCTCCCACCCGTAAAGGCAGAAGAGTCCCCCGACACTCATCCTCTCCCCCCCGCAGTTCTTTTCGATGATCATTCGCCAGCATCCGATCACTCTGCGGGCTCCGCTACCTCTCCTTGCCTGCCCCCGTCCCTCTGTTCCGGTTCCAGCCCAACCCACACTTCCACCACGGAACTCGCCCTCTCGCATCTACACGGCACACGTCTCCCCCCGCTTGACGTCCATTCTCGTCGTGTACGCTCGCTGTCACTATCAGAGTGTCACCCCACCGATGCTCGCCGACTCTCCCCGCTCTCATCGTACTGCACTTCCCACCTCGGTCGGCCCTCGGCCACTCAATCCTGTCCGACTGAGCTGTACACTGCCATCGATCAAACGTTCAACTTCACTTCACAGTACTCACCCGAGCACTCCCACCAGCCCACCCTATTGGACTCCCCGCTCTTACTTACCCAGTCTTCCTTGTTCTCCGCTGAGCAGTCTCCTTGTCCCATCGGATTAACCAGGCTCTCACTCTGGGCAGAGGGCATGCCTACCTTTAGTCTTTCTGTGGACGCTCTCATATCCTCCACGCAGCCGTTCGTTTCGCCATTATCCCCAGTGGCATTGAGAATCAAGCTACATCTCCAACCAATTGACGTCCCGTGCTTCCCAGCACTACACGGGTTCCAAGGGTCTGTCACATGCACCGTGCCGCCTTCTTCCAGCGTTAGGTGTTCCACTGCCATTCTTGTACGTGGCCAGTGCACTTCTCGAGAGAGCAATCATTGCACCCTGATGACTGCGGAGTCGTCCGGATTCGATCTGTTGGAAAGCGTTACACTGCTTCTGCCTGACTCACCGTTAAGTCGCAGTCGGTGGCTTGACTCCAGTGAGTAATTGTCCGCACAACTGTCCGGACAGCATCCTCATGTTTACCACGTGTCCATCATAGGCTCCCTGACCTCTATCGTCCAAAAAGTCATTGTAAACGAAGATGTGCTTGCAGTCATCTTTTACGATCTAGATAGAGGGCAGTGTGAAAGAATGCCCTCTGCGGAGCTCATCGGGATCCAGGAATACCATGGTCGTCCAGAAAGGACACCAAGTCCACAGACCACCTATCATGCCGACTCCCTTGTGCCTACCTATTCGCAATGCGTACCGCGCTCCAGCCTCCGTACCCAGGCGTCTCTATCCTATGCCTTGTCAGCTATCAATGCGGACTCCTCCCCCCCAGGCATGTCCTCTTACGCTGCGGCGTTCATGATGCCCTCCCTGCTTTCATGACCCTCATGACCGTCTCATCACTCGGACATTCACCTCAATCGAACACTTGTATCATGTTTTACCCGTGGATATTGTCTTCATTGAACTGTCTCCCTACATTGGGCCTCCTTGGTACACAATTTGATTGTCTTCCCTTCTGGATCTCACTTTGTCTCTGTATCAACATGATGTATCGTAGATATTCTGTAACGTTACTGTCGAACCACAGTAAGTCTAATCACCGTTACGTCCTGGTGTAACTAGAAAGCCTACGCGCCGATTCTCGTATTCGAGAATCATAGTGGCGTTGTCGTAATTGGAGCAATTCGAAGAACGACGTGCCGAACGAATGGCTAAGCTGGGGATCGTCTACTTCCGGCAGATACACTCCATCGACACGCCGATCGTCGGTGGACAGTAGCGCTTCAAGCTTGGGTTCCTGCATGACCAAGCCCTCTACGAATTTCATGGCGCGCAGCGACACAGCAGGGGACCCATTCAGCGAAGCAATGAGAAGGCGCTTAGCGAAAGCAGCAGCTCGCCAGGGCAAAGAGCTGCCCGCAGTTCTCGGAGAGAATACTATTGTCAACGCCCTAAACAACATGTCCGTGATGGTCGGCTGCTCGGTCCCTGAGACAGACTTGGTTTCTGACGAGTCGTCGATCTGTAGAAGCCCGCTGACCGGCAGAATCGTGGAGTATAGATGATTGACGAAATCACCGAGGTCGATATTCAAGGCTTCGCCTGGATGAGGGTTTGAGACATACAAGAATGTTTCACGAGGAATTGAAACAGACCTTGACCAGAAAGAAGCTCAAATGCTGTCACGATGCACAATAAGCGGTGCTGAGTTTCTGCGTTCCGGTCCATACTACGTGATTCCCCATCATCTGAGTCGCTCTCATCAGACTCTCGCGTAATGAGACTCTTGAGAACCTGCATTAGATCCTTGAAGAAGTCGACGTTGACGAGATGCGCATATTTGGATATACCCCTCAGGGCCGCCGGCAACAGGGGTGTTGGGCGAGGGTTCTTGAGTATTCGGAAGTACAACACGAAAAGAAGCTTAATGGTTTCCGTATGCTTTGCCACACTGGTCAGCCAATCGAACAAGTATGTCTCTTCCATCACTTACCGTCCTTGCCCGCTCTTCTTTGTCCACCTCTGCTTCTGCCTCGCGTACCTCGCGTTCGATTCCCTTCCTTTCCTTGAGAGCCTTCTTTGCCTTCTTGCTCAAATAGGGTTGGTGTGTCGATTTACCTTTGGCTGTGCGACTCGCTGTTTTGCCCTTGGAGCACCTTTTGTGACTCTCTTCTTTGTCGACCTTGGAGTCCGAGGCTCGCACACCCAGCTCACTCTTGAGGCGCAGGTGCAGAAGACATGTAAGAACCTCTGGGTGCACATTAAAATGCCTTTCTTTGATCATACGGTTCAATAACTGCACGGCTTCGAGAGAAGGTACGCCGGTAATGTCATCGCGAAAAATGCTGATAAGGGCATTCAAACATAGCTCAGATGACTGGAGGTCGAGTAAGTTTAGGCTGTCAGAATGTATGTATGATCGCGAGGAACTCACATCATCCCACGTTTTCTTGCTCAGCCGGGCCACAATGCACGTCATAAGATTTACCCGGAAGTTGAAATGTGTGACATCTGAAGCGAGAGTGCACATGCACTTGAGGGCGACATCCGCCAAGTCGCTCTTGGCTGCATGGAAGTTTAGAATAGGACCACGAGGCTGCGCAAAGTAATGCCTACCTTCGAGTTCAACCTCGAGCGAACGGAGATAGGATTGATACACGAGTACAAGGCCTTGCTCCCATTCACGTGCTCGAGCGACCATCTGACTGACCTTCTCCGTCTTCTCTTTGTCCGTCAGAGTTCGTATCCGATATCCGGGAATGATATCTTTGAACACCGCGAGCTGCGAAAGGATGGCTAACTTCCGTATTGCAATAAGATTTGTGATTGGTACCGGATGCAACTGGGTTGTGATCTTCTCTAGAGAAAAGGTATGCAGGCGACGAAGCAGACCTAGCTAAGATATTGGATGAGATGGGAGAATGAACGAATCGATGAGGGCGAACGGACACTATTTTCTGGATCAGTAATTATTTCTTGACAAATGCTGGCTATCTGGTCCTTTGCACCCTGGATCCTAGCCTTGCGCGAGCTGTCCCCAATCACGTCCACTACAGCAGGTCGGCCGAAACGGGCACCAGTAGCCGCATCCTCGGCTGTTGAAGGCTCCGCGGGGGGTGATTGAGATCGAACAGAGCCCTCGCTATCTTCCTCTTCATCGATGCGAGAGGGTGCTATAGTCACCTTGTGAGTAGCTTGTATTCGGCCATCGGAAAGCTTGATCGGAAGACCAGGTATGTGCCGACGCGTTTCTGGTTCGGGAACTTTGAGCAGCCGTGGGACACGCTCGTATGGCATCTCGGTATCCGAGTGCAGGTCAACGGGAGACGGAGGATGCTCTGCGGAATCCTCTTTGTCGGGAATGTCATTGTCCGAATGCGTCTCGATGTCAGACGCCTCGATGTCCGTACTCCAGGATTCCGAGTCCTCGTCATGCGAATCTACGGAAGGCAGGTCATCGACTCTGGGCTTGCGGACGGGTTTGTGGAGTTGATGGAGACGCGCAATCTCCTTTTTGCTCCTGGGCGAGACATTAGCTGTGGTTAGAGGGTAGTTTAGGGGTGGAATGCCTAGCTATGCCCTTGTGATCCAGGATGGCGAGGAAATTGACGGCGTCGCCAAACTCGTGCAGCAGACCCTCGTCCTCCTCCAAAAGCTCGTCGTCGTGGCGAGAGGTGCCAGGGACGGCGATGCACTCTCTTTCGAAGGCGTTATTCTTTGCGTCTGGTTTTCTCCGAACAGACTCGGACGGTTGGGCTGGAGTGGCCTTGCGCCTTTTCGCTGGACGCTGGCGGGAAGATGTGGGCATTAGGCTCTGGATGGACACAGGAGCGCACTTGCCGCTGGAGCTGCAGGAGCTGCTCTTTTCTTTGCTTTGGGGCCCATCTGAGGTCCTTTGCTTTGCAATGGATTCGTCGGGCTTGTGGCTGAAACAAACAAAGTGTTTCTCATCCACACCGCCGAGCCCGCCACCAGCATGGACTACAGGCCGGGCACTCCTCCGCCCGTCCACCATGTTCTTCGCCCGCACCACATCGACCTCGTCGCCCTCTTTCTTCTGGTCTTCAAGGAGTTCCGCAACAATCTCCCACCCAGCTTCCTGCTATTCATCTACCGCTTCTTGCTCTTCGAGGTCTCCGAGGTACCCATGTTCGCCGCACTCCCGCAGGCCGTCTAACTCTCTCTCTCAGGTCGCGCAACCAAGAACCCACCAGCAGATCCTATCTGTCCTGCGGTCCGCACCAGAGACCGACACCCCCAATGTCCGGAACCTCCTGATGGCATTCGAGACTGTGGTAAGATAAGATATTTCGTGTGGTCTGGTTTTCTGATCGTCCGTTCACAAGCCGAACCAACTGACGAATGCCGATCAGTTGACCAATTTCTTTCACAGTTTGTCGTGTACACACATCATCCCTGTCGATGACTTAGTTGCCTTCCAGGCACCCCTTCCATATTTGTGGAAAAGGCTGATGACGAGGTGCATGCATGACTTGACTCCTCTTCAACTTTCCTACTGAGACTCCTTCAGCCTAATGTCCTCGTACGCACGTAAAGTCCTTTCCACAGTGTCCACCAACTCAAATTGGGTGTTCCAGGCGCGCCGCTCGATCTTTGGTTACTTCTGTCGTCGCTGTTTCGTCAGTTTCATCAAGCTCTCATTCTATGGGGTCATGAAATTGCAGAGGGACTACCAAGCATGGTGTGCAGGAGACCACCAGGCCGGTTACAATCCTGTGGAAAAAGATCCTCTCACAGGCGACGTCTGGATATTCAAAACTAATTCCGATTTAAAGTCATGGGCACGCTCAGAACCATGGGAATGGTAGGATTTCTTCCTAGATGGCCCCATATCAGCGATACATCTTTCCATTTTTCCAGCTGGGAGAAAGGTCACTCCACGGGTGACGACGTCATAGGTCCTGAAAATCTACGAAGGTATTTCGAACAACGTTTTCATGACCGTAACGATTCGTATGTGCCGTTTCCCCTTCCGCTCCGTCTGACAGTTGTGAACAATCATTTCGTAGAGGAATACGACAACACGCACTTCTTAACCTTGTGCGTATGCATTATGTGCGCAAGGAATACCCCGCAGCCCGCAAGGTCCGCAATCACCTCGAGAACTCCCCCATTGACTGAGCACGCAATCCTCAGCTATTACAAGAGGCAATCGCAGTCGCACGCACTAGCGGGGATCGCGTCACGTTGCAGCACTGCATCAGGTAGTTCGGTTGATACCATCTCTAGCATGGCAAGTTCTGATCACTTATGGGTGTTGAAAACACAGCATGCTACATCGTTTGCCTCCAGATTTACTCGCTGATGCCATGCCTTCACTGAACGAAATCCAGCCAGACTTACATCCGTCTGAGGTCCTTTTTGATGTAGCCAAGCTCCTGCAGCCGCAGAGTGTACGTGTGAACATCAATATTTTTTTCCGCACGGCGTGTCGCACATTCGACTGATTGATATTGCTCGCAGGGCCAGCCTCTGACACTCTGTTTTGAAAAACTTGCGCAAGCTATCGGACTATACGATCACTGGGTCGACCTTAAGAAAGCGGTACCTTGCGAACGAGAGCTGCTTGGGCAACACGCGATGCAAGCTGTCTTATGGAGTACACTGGGTATGTCTTGTAGAGTGGTCGTTTTTTCCCACCAGCTTTGCTAGATGAATCCACAGGATGCTATGATCTTGCGGTTGTGGAAGAATCATTCGTCCTGGCGTTCGCCAAGATCGGGGACAATGACCCGAATCGTCTCAATGTTGCACTTAATCGCGCATACAGGGTCAGTTGGCTTCGCAGGATACTGCAAAATTGGTAGTCATCCTGTTCTTGTGTTTCGAACAGTCAGCTAGAGCCGGATCGTATCAAGGTGCTCTGGTACTGCTTCTGCACCCAGAGACGTGGCGCGGTCTCTCACTCGATGAATACCAAGAATGGGCAGCCATGATCTGGCAAGTATTGGCTTTGAGGAGCAGTCGGAGGTGAGTGGATATTCAAACATATAATGTTGCATAACCATATTTCGTGTGTTCAGGAGCCAACGCAGGTTCTTCCGTAACTTTTTATTGTCCCGGCAGCCGTCGTCTTCAACATTTATTTCGAAGGAGTATTTCTTTGATGATAGCGTAGCTCAACTTCCTCCTATCAACAGTGAATTGCACCAAGTGATGCATGCCCGTGTACGCGAGACCCGTCAGACCTTGGAAGTGTTGTTTATTTTCATTCCATTGGCAGCGACGAGGACAAGCTGTGACAGCGATCCAACCATTGCTGCAGTCCTTGTGGCACGCGGAATTTCAAGGTAGATTTCCCTTGTACAGAGTTGGGGTTATCCTCCTAGCAGACATTGGTCTGGAATTTGGGATGACGAAGCACTGCCAACGCCTGCTGGAGGGCATGTTACCTCAAGTGAGCTGCTTGCCCATCAGTAACGATACAGACGAAGCTGACCATGCGACAGGTCCTGACTGGCCACGAGCTGGAACATCGTGCGTTTGCTTGTCACACGTTGGCGAGATGTATCATCGCTTCTTCGGATTCGAAAGGTGCGCGTGCATATGACTTGCCTTGAACAACAGCTTCAGTTGACTGTGAGTTGGCACACAGAGGCAGGGCTTCGAGAAGCTCTACCGCACCTCCTCATGGCAGAAGCTGATTACACGCATCTCTCGATGTTTGAAGCGACGTCGGACGTTCAATGGCTGCTGATGGTAGTGTATCACAATCTTGGGATGACAGCGAACGAAGACGCTGTCCTGGATAGGTACACCATGTCCCTCGCGATGATGCGAGGCTTCGAGGAGAGCACCGTGGATGTGGAGGCAGTACAGGTTTGGGATCTTGTGACGGAGGTTGGTGTGTCTCTGGCTGCGAGGTAGGAGAGTGGGATCACGTGCCGTTCATTTCGATTACATAATTGCGCGTCCAGGGTTGTCGAGTAGACCGACCAAAAGTCGAAGGGTGCACTTTGCTTTGCTTCAGACTTGGCTTGGGCATGGAAGGGCCGCCTGCTCAGGAAGAAGACTTTTCTTCACTTCCGGTCTCTGAAAGGCTTGCCCACAAGAACTGGAAGGCCCGTGTAAATGGCTATGAGTCTCTCGTCAAGACCTTCCAAACCACTGCGTCTGATTCAGACCCAGCGTTCAAACCATACATCTCCAACCCTGATCTTCTCAGGAAGATAGCAACCGACTCCAATGCAGTGGCGCAGGAGAAAGGCGTAGAATGTCTCGTTGCATTAGTCAAGTTCGCAGGCGAGACCGCGGCCAAAACTCGAGAAGCAGTGGTACCCGCCCTGGTTGACAAGTGTCTTGGGTCTGCCCGGTCAGGGACCAGGAATCATGCGATAGAGCTTATTTTGCAATTCGTCGAGGTAGATAACTCGGGTGCAGGTGTGGTGGTGCGTCGATCCACTCGCGGTCAGTCACCTCCGGAATAATCATTCTGATCATGTTCACTCCATGATAGGCGGATGTCATCCCTGGCCTGGCAGCAAAGCAGCCAAAGACAGTTGCAGGGAGTGTCTTCGCGCTCAAAGAGGTCCTTCGGTACGTGATCGACAGACGCCATTTCTGCACGCCCCCTCAACTGACTAAACTATATGCAGAGCGTTTGGGACGCAGGTGACGCCACCCGCTCCAATCCTTAAATCATTACCCAAGATCTTTGCGCATGCGGACAAGAACGTCCGCGCAGAAGGCATGCAACTCACCCACACGTTGTATCAGTATATTGGACCAGCAATCGACCCATGGTTAGCCGAGCTCAAGCCTGTGCAGATCAAAGAATTGCAAGAAGCATTCGCAGGCATGGAGAAAGAGGGCAAAGGAAAGGGGGCGCTCAAGGCCGAACGATTGACTAGGGAGCACCAACGGGAAGCTGAAGACAATGCAGATGCTGGCGTCGGCGGAGATGTCGTGGATACTGGGCCTGCGGAGGGTAAGCAGCTCTAGCATGGATTTGGCTGGCCACTTATTCTCTTTCACCAGAATTAGCTCTTCCTGATCCGCGCACCCTAGCAGAACCTGTCCACATCGTGTCCAAGTTTCCATCGAACATGCAGGCCAATCTCACGTCCTCGAAATGGAAAGAGCGTAAGGAGGTGCTGGATGCTCTGTTCACGCTCGTCAATGCCACCCCCCGCATCCAGGATGCACCAGAACTGGCGGAGCTCGCAAAGTCCCTCGCCGCTTGCATACATAAAGATTCGAACATTAACTGTGTCATAACAGCTGCTAATGTCATGGAGGGACTCGCCAAGGGGATAATGAATCCATTTGGAAGACTCAGGGAGGCGGTGGTCCCTCCCATGTTAGAGCGCTTGAAGGAGAGAAAAGCCAATGTCACAGACGCTATTGGAGCTGCTTTAGATGCTGTTTTCACGACCGTGAGCATTCTCAGCGTCTTCTAGTTGACCACTCGCGGTAATTATCTGTAGACGTCTCTTCCCGACATAATACCGGATTTGCTCTCAGCACTCGGGAACAAGAATCCCCAAGTCAAAGAGGGGACTTTGAAGCTCCTTGCGCGTTGCCTTGCAACTTCGACAAGTCCAGTTTTGCAAGCGCAGATCAAATTGCTCACAGACCCTCTCGCCGTACTCCTCGAAGATGGTTTCGAAGGCGCCCGCAATGAGGCCGCTGTCTGTTTAGGAATCCTGATGAAGATGGTTGGGGAGCGGCCGCTCAACGCTCTCATGGACGGACTGACAGATGTGCGGAAGGCGAAGGTCAAGGAGGCCTACGACAAGGCTACTGTCAAGTGCAAGGGTGGGTTTGCAGGGCCACCGAAGCCCCCACCCGTCGCGAAAGAGCCACCGAAGAAAAAAGATCCTGTGAAGCCACCTGCTCGGGTAACTTCTGATCTGCCACAGGTAGCACCAGCGGCTACAGAGGACGTACTTTTACACGACGAGCCTCCAAAGAAATCTGTAGGGAAGCCACCCACAAGACTTGTGGTTCGTCTTTTTTTGTACCACGAATACTCGACGCTGACTTGATTGAGTATTTCAGGCCAAGAAAGGGACTCAAACTGCTGGTGGTGCGTCCGCTGAGGGGATACCGAACCAAAAGCCTGGTCCTCCTGCGCTCGCGGTGAAGAAAACGGTCCCTGCCACCGCTGCCAAGGGCGCAAAGCATCCCCCACTAGCTGCACCGGGAGTCCTTGAAACATTCAAGTATAAGCACACTCCAGAGGATGCAGAAACTCTTGCTACTAGCCTTATACCTGGATCTGTCATGGAGGGATTCGGAGACGCGAATTGGAAAGCAAGGCTTGCCGCATGCGAAGAGATGATTGCTTGGCTCGAAGAAGTAGTGCAGGACATAGATGCAGAGGTTGTTGTCAGGGCCATTGCGAGGAAAGGTTGGGCTGAAAAGAACTTCCAGGTATGTCACTCCACTCATAGGCATGGTAATCCGCCAAACAATGCTTTATCTAGGTTTCAGCCAAGCTATATGGTATCTTGAACATCCTTGCCGAACGCTGTCCGTCTTTTGGGAGGTCATGTGTGGCACTGTCAACTGGTCATTTGAGTGAGAAACTCGGTGACGCGAAGTTAAAGAAACCTGCAGGAGACGCGCTCACGATATTTGCCGAGAAGACTTCCTTGCAGCTCGTGCTCAATCAAGGTGCGAGATGCTATCCGTCCGATGCGATCATCGAACGCTCAGACGGATTGATTTAGCATATGAGCCATTAGGCAAACAAAAAGCACCGAGAGTCCTTGCTGATGCATTAACTTGGGTGGATACAGCGATCCTCGAGTTTGGGATCGCTGGACTTTCACTTCGCAGCCTAATCGAATTCCTCAAAAATGCTTTAAAGAACTCTAATGCTGCTGTGCGCACCAGCGCAACTAAAACACTTGTTACGGTGAAGCTTTTTGCTGGAGCAGGTATGTCTCTGCCTCCCAATCAACCACCCCAAACTTTCATTGGATTATATGTAGGAATCAAGGATTTTTTGGAGGATATCAACCCACAACTTCTTGGGACGATCCAGAGCGAGTTTGATAAGGTTGAAGGCACTCCTACCCCACAGCCAAGCCGGACATCGGTCGACGTTCCTGCGATGGTTCCCACCTCGACCACAGGAGGGAGGGGTGCAGATCCCCTGGATGACCTTTTCCCCAGAGTCGAAATCGACGGCTTACTTAAGGGGACAACTATTCTCGCTGACGCAAAGAATGATGCGTGGAAGACCAAGAAAGAGGCTCTGGAGACGTTGCAGGCGATTCTGGACCAAGGAGCTAACAAGCGATTGAAACCAACGATGGGTATGATTCTTAGCGCAATTCTACCGAGCCACTAAACCACCATTTGTATGCAGGCGAGATTGCGCAAGTGTTGAAGGCCCGAGTTGCTGATACTAACAAGGCAGTTCAAACTCTTGCTCTCGATATCGTCGCACGCATCGCCACAGGCATGGGCAAGCCTTTCGACAAACACACGAAATTGTTTGTCGTTCCAGTGGCGACTGTGCTTTCCGACCAGAAAGCACCTATCCGGTCAGCGGCCATCCAGACTTTAACGGTGATGGCAAACGCGTGTGAGGGTATAGATTCCATGGTCCACTTCCTCGGTACTGCCCTTGAGGCGACAAATCCTACCCAACGGGCGTCACTGATGGGATGGATATCTGATTATCTGAAGGAAAGTCCCCCTTCATCTTCGCTCGACCTCAACAACTGGATTGGCACTGTCGTTTCTTGCTTGGACGATCGCAACGCGGATGTTAGGAAAGGCGCTCAAGCACTCCTTCCAGCCTTGATCACGTTTGTTGGTTTTGACAAGGTCATGGCGCAAACGAGTTCCCTCAAACCAGCATCTCGCAAAACTGCCATCCCGGCCATTCAAGCAGCTAAAGAGTCTGCCGCGCATCCCCCAGCTTCTGCACTTCCACCCAAACCAGCTGTGAAAGTCTCACTCACTTCGGCCAGCGCTCTTCCTCCACCTCCTTCGCCAATTCCTCCGCCCTCTCCACCAACTGCAGCTCTCGTGTCTTGCGGAGCTCCAAGTAAATCTAGTGGTGTTAGAAGAAAGCTGCCACAGGGTACGGTCGCTAGACCTGACTCAAGAGGCGAGCCTGTAGAAGAATCTTCATATGCCACCAAAGTGCCGGGCAAGGTTGTATTGAAACGACCAGGTGTTATTGCTCCAGCACCAAAAGTTGCTGCCTCAGCCGCATTAGCTTTCCTTCCATTCTCTAGCATGAACATGGAAGCGAAACGCGCGAGGCTAGCGAAGGATCTTCAAAAGTGGATCAATGAAGTAGGACCAACGCGCAAAGACCTCGCAGACCACTTGCAACATCAGATGGAGCCTCACGTATCCAAGGAATTGATTGGTCAGCTCTTCAGCCACGATCACAACGCGGTCAATGATCACGTCGCTGGGCTTTCTACTATGCAAGAGTTTTTCTTGGCTGCCGAGTCAGGGGTAGATAAATACGGAGTTCCTGCCGACGATATGCGTGCGGTCGGCCTGGCGTGCTCTGACCTTGCGTTGAAATATGTTTCCATAAAGGCTCATGAACCACAGTCGAATCTAACCTCGAAATGTCTTGATGTCGTAGAAGCCCTCGTGTCTTGCTTTCGGAGCATTGATGCTCAGTTTGAGGATTCAGAAGCGTTATGTTTCATCCCAACATTTATCCACAAGGTAAGCATCCGTCAATTTTACGAACATTGTTGAGCGTTTTCTCTCCAGCTTGGCGATCCACGAGAGCCTGTGCGGGTACGCGTCCAGAACATCATACAATCTTTGCCAAAGGTCTATGCATACAGTCGGGTTTTCGACCTGTTGTTAGAGCACGGTCTGAAAGCTAAGGTCGCAAAAACTAGACAGGGCACATTGGACGAACTGGCCAATTTACTGAAACGCAACGGAATGGGGGCGTGTAATCAGCCCAACAAAGCGTTCCCTATCGTTGGATCGATGATTGCTGACAAAGACTCTGCTGTCCGCAAATCAGCGTTGTCCGTCCTCGGGTATGTCAGCCATTGGTCTGAAACAGTATGTCGGCTGACGGTCACCCACAGTGAGGCATATGTGCTCGTTGGAGAGAAGGTATGGACCTTGGTTGGACCGCTTTCTCCCAAAGATAAGACGCAACTAGAAGAACGTCTTCGGCGTGTTGCGGGTCCAGGTAGCCCTGCGAAGTCAGAATACCAAACTCCTGCACCTCCCGCGCAAGTGGCTCGTCTTGCAAACGCTGGCTCACGGCCCGAATCACCGTCTGTTGGAAAAGTGGGTGGAATACCGCGATCTGCAAGTCCCGCTGTCTCCAGCATATCTCGCATTGCTCGTCCCGGTTCTCCTGTCCGATCATTGAGATCCGTATCCCCCGCCCCATTGCAGACCGCTGTTCGACCATCATCTCCACCTCGCGGTTCTTCCAAACTACACAGCCCCTCTGGTATTACCGCACCGTCTGCAGGGGTGACTTCTGGAATTCCATCAGTTACATCGACGACTGGCTTGCGTTCCAAAAGCATGCTCCCCTCTCGCCTGGCACAGCCTCGAACCCTCGCACGCCCCTCTGTTCCCACGTTATCCAGCAATGCTGCAATCCGACCAGCCGAGGAACCATCAGAACTGCCCTATGTAACCCGGACAAATGGACATCGAGCGATAGAAACTCCTCCCCTTCCATCTAGTGATACCATAGACACTTTGGTGGACTGCGCTTCTTCTTACGACAATCCCCCTACCAATATTGGCAACGATATCACAATAACGATCTCAAGTATCCTCAGCAGTGACCCATCGCGCAGTGTTGATGCACTCAAGAAGATACAGAAGATACTCATGACGAAACCTGAGGACGGACACGCTTCACCCGAATATAGGGACCTTGCAGAGCATACTGAAGGTCTGATAGAGACAATCACGCTGCAAATGACCCACATGTTTGAGCGACCAGAGGAATTGCTGCTTGACGAAAACTTCCGCCTTGCCAAACACCTCATACAAACCCTCAACACCTTCTGCGACCACACATTTCTGGCGGAGTCATTGACCGTGGAGATTCTTACACCTCTGCTCGAGGAGCTGACGTTGCGACTTCTAGAGACAGACGAAAGTAACATTACCAAGGTCAAGGATTTGTCGCGATTCATAAACATGATTATTTTGCGCCTATTTGCGACCGGCCGAAGAATGTCGATCTTCCGGTCAGTTTGGATTCGCATTCGGTCGCGACTAATTTTGTTCTGAAATCCGTCGAAGTGCTCTGTTTGCCCTTCTCCTGCAGATTGTCAAGCCGTTTCCTAGCAACGGCACTCCAGCCGATTCGAAAGAATCACGGGTTGCTGAGCTTGTTCTCAAATGCGTATGGAAGCTTGCACGGAACATCCCTCAAGATCTCAAAGAGCAGAAGTTAGACCCGGTTGAGCTCCTTCCTGCGGTGGAACATTTTCTACAATCTGTTCCTCCCAACGAATGGCGAGCCAGAGCGACCACCAAGGTCCCTTGTGGGGACATGCCGTTGAGGACCATTAAAGTTATCATTCAGCATGTGGTCGGTAAGTACGACATCCTACGCCATCCCACTATTGTGGCTTCCTAATCTAGTACACAGCTCACTACGGAGATGAAGCCTACGACGTTCTTTCTGCATCATTCGACGATCCGTCTGCTACCATCGTGTACCCCTATGTATACCGCATCCTAAACTCGGCTTCGAGATCCGCAGACCCCACGACCCGGGCGAGTGGGAGTCCACAAGATCCTATCAGTCGGCCGTATTCAGCCGCTTCTAGTCGACCAATTTCTCCGACAGGATCGTCGTCCGCCAACCACAGGCGCTCGTCACCCAGCCACCGGACGAGTCCAAGTATATCTTCGCACAACGGGTTCTCTCCCCCTGTAGAAGAACCGGATCCTGAAGCACAGCTGATCACCATTATCAATCACATCTCTAGTGAGACGACCGGTGCGATGCACAAGGAGGGTATCACAGAACTGCACCATTTCTTGAAGAACTATCCACACAAACGCTCGAAGGTGGAGAAGCTTCTTGAGACAACAGGACCGGCGTTCCGGAAGTACATCAACCGTGCATTGGCTAGTCGGGCTGCGGAGGATCTAGAGAGGACGGAAGCTGTTGCAAGCACCCTGTCCAGTATGTGGTATTCCATGCACCCCTAAGACGATGCGCTCAGGTGCAGTGGTAGAACTGGAAGCGAATGGGAGCGAGCCCACCCCGGGCTCTCCTGTGGCTCGGGAATCTGGCGGTGCTCCACGATCGCCCTTGCATGCATCGGATCCCCCGGGAGAAGATAGGCTACACAAGCTGCATGACATATTCCAGTACAAGCGGGCAAGCGTGACGAGCAACGGTTCATCTGCCAGTGCAGCCAAGCCGCGTGCATCTGCTGGATGATTGTATCCCTACGTTACTTACACGCATGCGTCTCTCGTTCCCTTCCGTTGCCTGACATATTGTACAGTATGCATAAGCACGCAGAATACCGTAGTAATGACAGCTAAGAAACAAGTGGCCCGCCGAATTTGGCCGTGCTGAGTCATCCAAAGCAACTGCTCTTGCACGCGGACTTGTACCACCGTCGAGATGCCCTCGGTCACATACGATGCTGCCTTGATGTTCTGGAGAATAATCACCCAGATATTCTTCAGAGAGATACGCCCCCGCGGTGCCTTCAACATCCCCCGCGACGGTCCAGTCATCTTTGTCGCCGCCCCCCATCATAACCAGGTATGTCTCTCGCCCCGCGCTGGTTCCGCACGCAGACCACCTCACAGTTCCTCGATCCTCTGCTGCTGAGCCTCGAAGTGTTCAGGGAAACTCGTCGTCGAGTCGCATTTCTAACGGCTGCCAAGAGTATGCAGCGGAGGGAGGTTGGTTTCTTTGCCCGCCAGATGGATAGCAGTAAGTATCCTGTGTCCGTCGACGTTATCCGTGGACTCAGTCTTGCAAAGTTCCTGTAGCTCGAGCAGCCGACCAGGCCAAGCCCGGAACTGGCTTTGTCTCTCTCTCCCCGGACGATCCATGTCTTGTCATCGGGGAGGGAACGCAATTCACGTCCCAATTTACCCCAAATATGCAGATTATGTTGTCGAAATCCATCAACTCGGCTGTGGCCCAGGTGGTAGAAGTCATCTCAGACACAGAACTGCGAATCAAAAAAGAGTTTGGAGGTGAGACAGGAAAAGGGACTGCGCGCATCAGAGAGAAGTTGGCGGAAGTCAAGGCAGAAGGACAGAATGGACTGGCTTTTCAGACACTTCCCTTCGTCGACCAGCAGGAGATGTATCGTGGAGTCTATCAAAGGTTGAAAGAAGGAAGTTGTATCGGGATATTCCCTGAAGGTCAGTCATAATGGTTACTTGCATTATGTACTGACATGAGCTTTAGGTGGAAGCCACGACCGTAGCGATTTACTTCCTCTTAAAGCCGGCGTCTCAATCATGGCTCTCGGAGCAATGGCCAACGATCCAAGTGTCAAGGTCAAGATCGTGCCAGTCGGTCTTTCTTACTTCCATGCACATCGCTTCCGTTCTCGTGCCGTTGTTGAGTTCGGGACTGCACTGGATGTGCCAGCGGAGTTAGTTGAGATGTTCAAGGAGGGTGGCACCCGCAAACGCGAGGCAGTTGCCAAGTTCCTCGACCTGATCTATGACGGTCTTAAGACCGTGACCATCAGAGCTCCTGACTATGATACTCTCATGGTACGGTGCTTTACGTTTGCGCTTCATCTTCTGCTGAGACGCGTCTTGTAGCTTATACAGGCTGTTCGGCGACTTTACAAGACTCCTGGGCAACACCTCACGTTGGGTCAAGTAGTTGAACTAAATCGACGTTTCCTCGAGGGTTATACTCATTTCAAGGATGAACCGCGTGTGCAGAAGCTCAGGAGCGACGTATTGAAGTATAATCGTTTGTTACGAGATCTAGGTCTTCGTGATCACCAGGTGTGCTTTGACTGCACTCGCCCTAGAGCAACCTTTCAGTTGAGCAGTATAACCTCAGGTACCGCGAGCCAAAAAAGCAAGCTGGAAAACGCTTGGTCTCCTTCTTTATCGCCTTGCCTTATTGATGGTCTGGACCACATTAGCGCTGCCTGGTGTAATCTTGAATGGCCCGATGTTCATTCTGGCTTCTGTCATATCGAAAAGGAAGGCGCAAGGTAAGCAAGTCGCTTGGGGATGAGTCTCACCTCATATTCACTTGCTTTGACTCAGAGGCACTTGCTGCCTCTGTCGTCAAGGTCGCTGGTCGAGACGTCCTTGCCACTTGGAAGATCTTGATCTCCATGGGTGTTGCTCCTGTTATGTACACATTCTATGCGATTCTAGCGACTGTTGTCGCTGTGAAAGCCAATGTTCCTTCGCGACTACAATTGTGGACGCCGTTCCTCGTTATTTGCGCCCTTCCTTTCATGAACTACGCTGCCCTCAAATTCGGCGAGGCCGGAATGGATGTCTTCAAGTAAGCTAAATCCGATTGTGGATTTGCTCATTATCGAAATATTCCCCAGATCTCTTCGACCTCTCATTGTTGCCCTTATTCCTGGACAGCAACGAGACCTTGACAACTTGAAGGCAATGAGGTTGCGGCTTTCAAACGCAGTGGCGGATTTAATTAACGAATTTGGTCCGAAGTTGTATGACGATTTCGATCAGGTATGCGTTTACGCCGCTTTGGATTGCTCCGTTTCTCATCTTGGACAGTTTCGCATCCTGGTGCCGGCGAGCGCTCCCCCGTCCACTGACCCAGGGGTTTGGCGACGGAAGAGCAGCGTGGGACAGGTGGATGCTCAAGGCAACTTGCTTATCCACCCTATGGTAAGTAAGCATGTATCACGACTGGCCATTGGTTGAATAAAGTAAATTTCCGACAGACATGGATTGATGAACGTCTCTTTGGTTGGAGTCGCACCGCCAAAGGAGAGAACACGCCGAGTCATGACCTCAGCAGGCCAGAGACACCCGCGCTCGATGAGTCCGATGAGGATGGTGATTATGATCATGTGATTGGTTATCTTCCTGCATACGAGGATGCATCCCGAAGCAAGCCCCGTAGTCGACAAGGGTCTTATGCCGACCTTCAACGGCTCCGCATGACGTCGACCAATCAAACTGGTTCATCCAGCGTTCAGGTGTCAGATAGCCAATCCTTGCACGTGCGTCCTCGACAGCGCAAACAGAGTCTGTCCGATCTTGTACCCGTAGAACGCATAGCAACTGTTGGCAGGGAGGAGTCTTTCCAGGATGCAACGGCGGACCTGAACAAGGAAATTAGTAGGTACAGTCGCACCTGAGTCTTTCGTCAGGTTATGTATGTATGGGGTCTGTATCAATTGCAAGACGTTGTGCTCGTATATACACTGTGCGATCCATCCGTAGGCGAGGGAAGTGACACCAGGTCGTACTTCCAGGGAATGAATAGCAGATGCGAGGTGTCCTTTGCGTCAGACTGGAAGACCTCGAATCTGGATGTAGGCGTTGTCTTGGAGACTTGCCTTGGAGAACTCCATGCCACATTCGGAGTTGGTGCATCTTTTGGTGTCCATGCTCAGCTTGGGCGACACCCGCCTTCGAAAACTAGAAGCGCTCACTTGAGATTTCCTGTTGTTTCGTTGAAGAACTGTGTCCAGGGAGAGTGGTACATCGGTGTCCATTCCGGTGCACTACTCAAAGGCACGGACTCACTTGTATTTGAGTGCATCCCCCCTGCCTTGCCTTGAAAGAGCCTAGAGCTTCGCCGCCCAAGTCCATACACCTGATCTCTCTCTGCGCAAGTCAGTCTGCAGGCATGTCCACCATGCGGATCAACACGTACTGTCCGACTGGGGTATGTGTCGGTCGCGCTGACGAGGAACGACTGTGAAACAAACATCGTCGACCAAAGGTGCTAACTGACGGGACATGCTTTGTGATGACATAGATGGGCCTCCCTCGTGAAGCTCCACACTTTTCAACGAGGAGGTAAGGCTCAGAATCGTGGCCGCTTGACATGTGCAGCGCTTCGACAAGGCGGGAGAGATGATGTGCGAAAGCAAAGCGACACGCAGGTTCGTTAATGTGTCTACACTCCTAGTTGTATTTACCAAGAACAAGAACATGGTTGGTTAGGGTACGAGAAAGGGACAATAATATGTACACGTCAGCCGTAAACTCGGAGGATACTTACGCTCTTTATGTGCCTTGCTCGCCGCTTACAAGGATTTGAAGCGGAGTGGAAAGATCTTGACGGCGGAAGCAAATTTACGCCCATTCTAAGGGTACGTGTATATGAGTTGCATTTACAGAACAAGGGCCTTCCCTTCTGTCAGCACCTCCACGCCAGTTTCGGTTATTCTACGTTTTCGGCCGATAAGTGGGAGCCTTGAGCCAAGAAAAGGGTCACATACAGTAAGGTCTCCTCAAACTGCGCACTCCTTTTGCCATCGATGGTAGTTGCAGTCCAGGAATCATCCCAATGTTGTGTGTCCCAGTTGGTACCAAAGTTGATCATCTGTGTACTCATGAGCACCTCGCAATCACCTCAGAGCACAGCAGAGCTCACGGGTTCGATGGTAAAACACTGGTGGACTCAGTGATCAATCAAGGAGCGACTCTGTGACGCCTTTGAAAGATCGCTCACCATTCCGGGTTTCATAGTCCCGACTGCTTTATTCTTAGCATAATGAGGGATATTGGGGGCAGTGTGGAATAGATCGTTGACACCATGTCCAGTGTACGTGCGGACCACCGCGCAATCATTGGCCCTTGCAATCGGCTCACTGCTCCAACTCAGTGGTTGAAAAACATGCACCGCAAGGGAAACTAACATGGCTTTTCCGATGTCACGAAATAGTGCCCCTGGTTTGCACACTCTTATTGCCGCATCCAAACACTCACGCGTTGTTCGAATCAGTTTCGCCGAGTCTTCATCGACGGTCCCGACGGGGTATGTAGCATTGAGGTCGCTGTGGAAACCTGGAGGACAAGAAATGAAATACCATGAGATAGTAGACTTGAGGTATTTACCCTGGTAATAAAGCGAGACGTCTGGGGGACACGAGTAAGCAAACCAACAACTCTGGAAAGTGGGTAGATCAACCGAGATTGATGATATCTCCGTCCCTCAAATTTCGTTGGTCCGGAATACCGTGGCAAATGACTTCATTGAGGGACCTTGGGTTCCTTTGGGAATAGTTCTTGCGAGAGACAAAGAAGCGGCGTACGTGCAGACGGATTTTGGAAATTTCCGATAGCCAAGTGGAGAGGGGTATGCATTGCGATCGATGATCGCTTGATGGACGATTGCGTCAATTTCATCCGTGGTAATTCCCGGGCGCACATGAGAAGCAGCAAGGTCAAGCACTTGCCTCCCTAACTGGGGAACAGAACGATATGACGTGAAGAGACAGAATCCAACGGTAAGGCGCGGGAGGCATGGGCGGGGGGAATGACTCGACACTTACACGACATGCAGCTCGCATTTTCTCAATTTCATCTGGACTGAGAATGCGCGGAGGATGTCCCAATAAGCGCATTTCCGAAATAGGAACACCTAGGCGGAGAGGAGTTCATCAGAGCGAATTCCACAGTTAGAGAAGGCTCACCGTCATCGCGCTTGGCATAGTCGGGACGTGGTATATGGTCGGGAACCTGACGCTTCGGCGAGAGCGGATACAGAGGTCGCAAGGTCCCGGAGAAGTTGTAATTAGGGAATGGATTGAACGTGCCGTCTACGGGAGAAGGATAGCCTGATTACCCACATGGATGAGGGAGAATGCTTACGTTGAGCAGGGACACGTGCAAGATCGTGTATGATTTTATGATTTTTCTGGCGGTTCAGGTGAGGACGCGTACGTGGGCCATTGAACGGGAAATACCCCTGCGCGAGGTTGGGCGATGGATCAGCAGGGGTAGGGATCTGAAACGCACGCATGGCTCACAATCTGCTTTGAAACACTGTTGTCCGCAGAAGAAGGAACCACGGATGCCTAGCCTAGATGGTGTTGGTGGTGGCGGACGAGGACATGGACAGAGGCGTACTTGTTGCACGTCGGGCACTCCAGTCGGGATGGCGGGTTTCCGTGAGGACAGCTTGTGCTCTGGCACAGCGCAACCGACTGCGAACTCATCCTATACTGCGACGGTCGCCGGCTATGGACGGATGTGTGATAGGGAAGACACGTGATCTGTCCAGCTGGGTGGGTCAAGGGTCGTCTGTCATTGCAAGGCTCGCAGAGTACATGGACAACGACTGTGGCACGAAATACTGGAATGAACGTTATGCTAGAAACATTAAAATGGAGGAATTAACGACTAAGGCGGATTAGTGTCATACTGATAACTGGAGGAACCATCTACGCGTTTATAACATTATGTGGGTAATGCGTTGTGAAACAATGCTCAAAGGGGCGCGGAAATGAAGGGGACGGATCACAGATGCCGAAGGTGAAGCGGGCAGTGGGAATCGCGGTGGGGGTGCAGCTAGGTGGTATTGGCAAATCGGTCCAGCAGGATGCCAGCCTGAGCTCCATCCCCTGAGCGTGTGGATGGACGCGGTCAGCGTCGCCGGGGCTCAAAGTCAACCTTGAAGGAAGTGGTGCGGTCGTTGGAAGCCTTCCAGAGCTGCTTAAAGTGAGCGCGGCCGAAAACCTCCAGGAGGGCAGTCTGGTTAGCGTTGATCCACTGGACGGAAGGGAGGCCGCGGGTTGTGGTGTACGAGCCCTGTGGAAGCTGCTCCTCGTAGACGAGGGTGACGAGGCCGGTGAGGAGACACTGAATGATGTTGAGGATGTCGCCGACGGGCTGGACGATGAGTCTCTGCGTGGCGAATACCTCGCTGTGGAAGACCATCTGCCATTGAACACGTCGCTCAGGGGAGAAGAAGGAGGACGCGTGCATAGGGAGCTGCAGCTTCAATTTGGGGCTGAGGGGGAGGCCGCCAGGGGAGCGCCAAGGGGACGGGGCTTCGATGGAGAAGAGCATGCGGGGGTCGGCAGGCTGGGACTCCTGCCAGCCGTGCTGGAGGATGAGACTCGACTTGAGGGAGAGAAGCCACCGATGGGCGCGGGCATAGGTGGTGCCCAACGCCTCGGCGGTGGTGAGGGGGATGCCAGTGCGGCGGGCCCAGCTGTCCATGTTGCGGACATCGCTGGAAAAGTGGACCTGGGCGGTGGAGGAGGGAGGGGTCTGCATGGGGAGGACGAGGACGAGGGAAGGAGGGGAGCTTTATAGGAGGATGCCTGCCCTTTGCCAGGCGCGGAGGGCAGACCACTACTTACAATAAGCGCCGATGACCCCGACCACACAAAAGGCCATTTCCACCCGCCAGACGTGGAACGTGTTTCGACGACAAGCCGGCGCTTCTTTTTTCGGTCCACTTCTGACACAATCTGTCCACTTCGGGTCAAATATCCCGCCTTTCGCGCCAATCCCCCCCGCGCATGGAGATCCGCGCAAATCGCCTCCTTTGTCCGCATATGGCAACAACCCCCGCACGTGACACCCTCCCCATTGTCCCATTGCCATGCACACCACCTTTGACATCTGGTCCACATACCAGTCCATCCTCGACAACAAGGAGGTCCGTCCGTCTTGTTCTCCCCGCCCCGCCATCTCCACAACCCACCCACACAGATATCCCCCCCCCTCGCCGCCATACTCGCCCTCTCCGACCTCGTCGAGCGCTCAGATGGTACTCTCCGCTCCGTCCCCATGCCCAAATGACCTTTCCTGCCAGCCGGCACCATGTTTGAGCTCGTAAAGGCCCTCAACGACGGCGCCACCGTCTTGCGTCAACGATCCCCCAACCCCATCAGCCTCAACGCCGGCTGCGAGCTCTTCATTGCGTTTGTCACCCTCTCTCCCCACGATTCCGATGTGAGCCAAGCTGCCCTCCACCTGCCCTGTATAACCTCCCCTCCAAGAGCTTCTCCAATCTCAAAAGGGAGCTCGTCAGGCAGGGCCAGAACTATGCCACCGAGGCCCTTACCTATCGTGAAAAAATAGCAGACCTTGCCCTTGCTTTCATCAAGGATGATTCAATCGTACGCGTCCCAGCGTCGTGCACCGCCTTTCTTGCCCTCATCTCAGCGGAAAGATCCTCACCCATTCCTATTCAAGAGTCGTCATGAAAACCCTCCTCCGTGCGCATCAGAGGAAGCGCATTTCAGTCTATGTCACAGAAGCAAGGCCTCGTGGTCTAGGGTCAGAAGTTCCCTGCCTCCACTTGGAAACCAGCCACTCACCCCACTTGTCAGTCTCCGGACTTATGATGAACTTACTGCAGCCGGAATCCCTTGCACAATCGTACTCGATTCGGCCGTATCGTATGTCATGGATAAAGTACATTTTGTCTTGGTTGGCTCAGAAGCGGTGGTGGAAAGCGGTGGCTTGATCAATGCCGTCGGCAGCAATCAGATTGCCATCATCGCGAAAGCTGCCAATATTCCATTTTACGCCCTCGCAGAGAGGCAAGTGCCGTCTTCTCGCAACAAAACTCGTGCTGACGCCACCGTTATCTTACTTCTCAAGCTACAAGTTTCATCGATTATTTCCGCTATCGCAGTACGATCTTCCAACCCACAATCCTAGCATCCTCGCCTTCCCCTTGCCTTCTGTCTCGATTCCGCCCGCTTTTCAAACCAAGAATCCATCGATTAGAACGACAGATGAAAAGACATCAACGCCTGAACAGCCAAGGACTATGACGCACGAGCAAATTGCATGCCATCCGGATGTGGACTACACGAGGTGATGATCTGATCCCGTAATGCCTGTCCTGGTCTGATGCATTGCAGGCCTGATTCAATTACCCTTGTTTTCTCCGACGTTGGTAGTCTTACCCCTGAAGGAGTCAGCCAGTATCTTGTCGGAATGTTTGCGGGATGACCGCATTCTATTATGGTCTTTTATAGCACCCTCACACGCTGGATGTATTCTGGATATGCGATAAAGTTTGCGATAACCTTTCTCGATTGCAGATCAGCTGCAGATATGTTTACGAAATTTTTCACTTGCCTACGGAGGTTAATCTAGTGCATGTCATGGCTTGCCATTGCGCTAGCGGCGTGCGTCGGGGAAACTCCCGACGCACGCAGAGTTCAGTACTATGGCTCATCAAACTGATCAGATGCACTTTCCCGGGGGAAACAGCGAAATCGGTGTGGATCGAAGCGCTCGCTCCAATTTAACTCCAATGGCGATGGTCCACATGAAGTTATATTCCGCTCGCCATTGGAGCATGGTCCTGGCGACCTCAACCGGTGGGGATAGTCACAAGGCAGTTGGGTGACCTTCGGCATGCCGTCCCGACAACGAAAATGAGGACACGACATTTGGAGCCATCCCACCAACGCGGCTTCCAATTTGGAAGATTTTGCCTCGCTGTCGCCAGCCCCTCTTCGCTGGGCGGCATTATATCGGGGCTACCCGTAAGAGAGGCTCTTTTGGCTCTTTTAGTTTTAACTTTTTGACGGACTCCCCGCTAAAGAACGGAGGCATTTAGTTCTCTATGCCCCAAATGTACAATGCAGAACGTTGCGTCAGTCGTCGGACTGGGCGAAAATAGCTCCGCCCGAGGAGCACCGAACGGGTTCCTAGTGCGCACGCTGTCACATTGCGACCGGATAGGTTCAGTGATACTCCAAGCAATACGAACGGACCGTATCATACCTAATCAGTGACACACGCAGCAAAATCGCGACGAGCTGACTTTCCGACTGCTTCTGCCCCGCGTTTAAAATGCGCTTGGGAATGGGTAGCGCCCAACTCGAGAAATCCCCCCTACGATCACCTCCAATATGTGCCACTGGAGAAGGTTGGATAGTCCCCGTACGATAATCGGTTGAAACCATGCTGACCCACTGAACAGAGTGCAGAACACGTACAAGCGCTGCGGGCACGTCTACGATCTGGTTCGCATATCGTCTTTCTCCTCGTATGCTGAGTATCATAACCCAAGGTCCACACAGCCTGATCAGATGGTTGGCCAAAAGACATCTAGGATGACTGTTACTCATCAGGACGCAGATTCAATGCGACAACCGATATTGCAGATTCAGCTCGACTCATCCAAGCACCTGTGTTCCTCCCGCATGCACGAACGCGTGCTGGCAATAGTGAGGGACTAGTGCAGGACAGTTGAGACGATAAGCTGACTCGGCCATTAGCCGTCAATTTCCACAGCAGTACAGTGAGTGCGCAGCCGGACTTGGCACGGCGTCACAGAAGCACTGACGGTGGGGCCCAAATTGCAGATCCCCAGATAGACGCCTTGTGTCCTCCTTGCATACAACAAGGAAGAGTTTGAGAAGAGGTCAAAGGTCGGCAGTAGTGATATGGCGGCGTGACGCCTTCAGTTGAGATCATCATCGGTGATTCAACTGTGACTGGACATAAGTTTTGTAATTAGAACCGAGAGAAAGTACTCGACACGATATGAGGGTGAAACACAGCAGACCAAAGAAGGTGCCAGCGAACACTGAGTGGATGGGAGAAAGTGAGGAGCGAGAGAAGAGGGATACGACACAGCGAGAAGGATAAGCATTCGAATCCGTCACTGTGCTGTAATAATTTCGTAAAACTCAGCTCACCAGACAGACGGAACAACGCGAGAGACGCGGAGTTCAGTCGACCAGGACTGCTGCGCTACATCAATTGGAAATTTGGCAGGTTTACCACCGTTCTTCATTTTTGTCAAGATGTGTCACAGACACGTTTGGTCATTGTTGCATGCGCAAAGTCACGAGGCCACATACTGCAACCACAGCAGAAAGAAAAAAGAAAGAAGCGCCCCGACGGCTGGGAACGGAAACGATCTCGACGTTCTTCGGTATCCTTGAGATCACCTTGAACAACGTTTGTCACGGAGGTCTAACTCGGAGCGCGCGGCGAGATACCCACTGGATACTAGTCGTGCACGAGGCGCGTATGGAAATGAAGAGATCAGATCCGCGGGTGTAAGTTGGCATCCGCAAGCCATCTGCTGACTTCGGCTTCGGTCTGAGTTGGCGTTTCCGGAGCCTCTACGGGGCTGGCAGGCCGGCGTGGATGCCAGCCAAACGATAATCTGTGTTCCTAAAGAGACTAGGTCAGCATCGATAGACCCGCTGGAGGACGAGCAGCAAAATGTTAGTATGTATATGTAACTTATGTCGGAAAACTTGCAAGCTGTGTTCGTCGGCAGGTCTTCACAGAGCTTACGTGATCCTTCGGTGGCGTTGACCGTGACTGCCTTCGAGCTACTCGCTATCATGGGGGCCGCTACCGGCGAACATGCCGTCTCTCTGCAGTGGTTGTTCCCAATCGATGCTCTCCGCTGCACCCCAAGTGTAGCCACCTCTGGCTACGCCGTCGGGAAAGAACTGTATGACAGGGCCCGGGGTGTCGAATTCTTGTTTCGGCTGGGTTCTTCCCTCGGACTGTTAGCAGTCGTCGTCGTCCTCTTGTGTTGCAATCTCATCGTGTTCTTTCTCCTTCATCGCTTCCAGGCCTTCTTCGGCAATGTTCACCGCCGCAACTTGGTTCCATCGTTTTTTCATGAGATTCTCCATGGAGGATTACCACAGACAAGTAGCCACCCCCCTCTCTTCGTCTCTCATGTATTCAGACAGTATACCAATAGGATGTCGCTGCTGCATGCATATTCTTGGCCACTAAAACTGAGGAGTCTGGTAGAAAGCTGCGTGATGTAGCAAGGGTATGCCAGTCCAAGATAACCGGGACGGATGTTTCGCACATACCAGCAGAGAGTGTGGCAAGTATGCTCGCCTGTTGGATTACTCAATTCTCCTCATGCTTTTATCCAGGAGGTCGAGTTGCAGCAGACAGCAATCCTGCTTACCGAAGAAGCCCTTCTCGAAGCACTCTGTTTCGATTTTGTGACAATCAGTCCCCACGTCATCCTAGTGGACATTTTTGATACTCAGCAAGGAAACACTCAAGTTCAAGATTATGCGTGGAGCTTGGCCCATGATTCGTGAGTTGCTTGTCATTGATCGTGGGTACACTGCCCATGTGCATCAGCAGGTACCGCACGCCACTCTGCATTTTTTTTCCGCCTCGTATCATCGCAGCTGCATGCTTTGTTTTGGCGCAACGCGTGGCTGAAGGTCCTCATTCTCCCTCGTTAGATGCTCGTATATCCGCATCTCCGCCATCCGCGTCGCTTCCGACGCCTCCGTCACACAAACCCGGCTCTCCAGATGCTTCTCGCTTCGCCATTGACTATTTCGGGTTCTCTGGGTCAGAATTACAGAATCTCGCAGGTCAGCATGCCATTCACGGACTCAGGTCTGTAGGCTCAAGTTGATCGTTTAGATGCTCTCAGTGTAATGCTTGAATTTTACTCCGCTCAGGATCCACAGACTACCTTGCATGTCTCCTCACTGGCAGCGGTTAGTCCTTGCAGGAACCCTCTAACCATTCTCTGATCTGGAGCAGATCATCCCACCAGCGCACTCCCCGCGGCCGAAACTGTATGAACCTTTCTCACAGTTGCTGCCCGCAGTGTCCGTGGTAGTAAACAGCAGTAGTAGTTTGACTCCGGAGTCATCACATGGGAATACGTCGCCCTCAATGTCACCCTCCCAGGCACCTGCCATGAAAACTCCGGAGGTAAAGAGCAAAGCCCCGCGGCTTGATTTGAGCTGAGTTACTCGGCGATCGAAAGCCCTGGTCCCTGGACACAATCTCAAGAGGGATCTGCGGTTGAACTCATCGAACTCGCTTATATTCCATCGAGCTATAGAGTGGTGACGAAGCCTGTACAACGGAGAATGGACATTCTAATGCTTGCCCGTCAATGTGTTGGTTTCAATTGATCATTGTCAACTTTTCCTTACACATTGGAAGTGGTGGTGGCACCGTGCTTGGCCTCAGGCCCTGTGTGTGCGTGCCAAGCTGGGCCAGGCCCACAGATGGCCCTTCTGAGGTAGGCCTGGGATCAGTGGGATGTTGTTACAGATGCTATTCTGCAACATGGTCACTACGCTCTATGATCACTGCGTTCTCTTCTTTCTGGCCTATTTTGCCTCTATTAACCATATATTCACCAAGGAGGGCATCCCTTAACACTGATGCATTACCCTAAGGAGGGGATACTCTTATTCATTCCCTTCCTTCCCTCCTTGTTATCACTCTACTTATATGACATCATTGTATGATATCATCTGTCACTTCCATTGATCACATTCTAGTGTTATAAAACACCTCTACATTCCCTAGGTGGATAAAATGCCCCTCTAGCAAAATCATAAAAAAAGTTGGACTTGGTCAGGATTGAACACTCGACCTCATATAATACTTGGCTATTAAATAAGCATGTCACATGACATAACACATGCTTTTAATCTCCGCTTTATTAATAACATGAGGTATACACGCCTTCTTAATTACCGCTTCTATTATGCTTCTTATTCACACACGTTTGACACATGTTCTAATTCTTAGCTTCTATTTCCCATGCGCAGCTTGGTCTGT
Organism: Phylloboletellus chloephorus; assembly: GCA_038091355.1. Lineage (NCBI taxonomy): Eukaryota > Fungi > Basidiomycota > Agaricomycetes > Boletales > Boletaceae > Phylloboletellus > Phylloboletellus chloephorus. The sequence continues at coordinate 534 of JBBPOI010000073.1, read as the reverse complement.
GTGCATTGGTCTGGGGTATATAAAGAGCCATGTATCATAGACAATCCCCAGCTTAATCCTGTTATAAATGCATTGCCTCTCCTACAGTGACCTCAAAAAACCTTTTCATACTAACCTGGATAGCAGTGCGTGAAGTGCACTGCCAAACACTGTGGGAATCTCGCTTAGCTTTGGTGTAGTTATACATAGTACATACCCTTGGCTACATATTGCCCCTTAGATCATGTGATTTGGTCCACAGGGTATGGAGATATGGTCAATTCAAAACAGCAATGTCATGGAAAGGGTTTTTGAGCTTTTGAATAAGAAAGTGTATTTGAACATTATCAGTACTTGGTATAGCCTCCTTTTGCTCTCAGCACTGCCTGAACCCTCCTAGGCATGCTTTCAATCAACTTCTGACACTTCTCAACTCGTATCCTATCCCATTCCACCTGAACTCTTTCCCACAATTCATGGATCCCACTAGGGGGGTTTTCATGCTGTGCAAGCCTCCTCTTGAGACAATCCCATAGATGTTCAATGGGGTTTAGG
>JBBPOI010000072.1:0-33685 GCA_038091355.1 Phylloboletellus chloephorus | reverse complement strand
AGGGGTCTTGTTGGTTCCAGGACAGTTGTATGATCCATGGCCCATTTGACGACATCTAAAACATCGTCCCTCTCTAACACACCTAGCTTTTTCAGCAGGTGTGAGTTTGGTGAGTCTTACCGCGTCTACGTCCATAGCGTTAGGATCGCGACTGGGTCTGGAGGTGGTTAAGGATGGGGGTTGAGAACGTCCCCAACGAAGGGCCAGAATACGCATCTTCTGCGCATGAAAGATCTTTGATTTCTCAATCCATTCGGAAATCTTCTCAGGGATTTCCGCCATGGATAGGATCATGGTGGTAATGGCCTGATCAAGGCCCAGGGAGAACTGATCAATGAGGATATCTTCGTCAGTAATACCCACCTTGGATGATAAGTTCTGGAAGTCTGTGACATATCGTTGAAAACCGTCGTCATTACTTCCATCAGGACGACGGTGGGACTTCTGGATGAGCTTAGAGAGCTCGAGTCTTGCAGTGGCCTTCGTATCGAAGGGGTGGAACGTGGTTTCGAAGTTCTCAGCAAACTTCTCGAAGGTTTTCTGAGAGGAGGGGATGGAGGTATCAGCCATCCGATCGTACCACATCTTGGTGAAGGTTCCGTCCCGGCCTTCGCTCATCTTGTTTAAGGTCGTCATGACCTTATCTTCATTAGTAGTATAGATGGCAGTGTTGAGAACGAAGTAGGCCCTCATGGCCTTGATCCATCTTGGGGCGTCTTGAGATTTTCCAGAGAAATCAGTGGGGAGGGCCGCCTTGAGTTCGACTTTTGAGAACATGGTGGATGTTGGGGGTCCAGGGGTTGCTGTGGGGACTGGTGGGATCTGTGGGGCAGAGGGTTGACTAGTGGGTTGTCGCCTTGAAGGTCTAAGACCGCTAGGGGGTTGCGACACTGGTGAGCTCAAGAAACAGGGTTACTTGGGGCAGGGGTAGAGGGCAGGTCCTCTGGTTCTTCGGTGTCGGATCATAAGCCGTAGCTAAAACGAAATCCTCTGGGAGTACTCGTTTTGATGAGTCTGTCCTACTCCTAGATAGGAGGGATGGTGGAAATTCTTGATCTTTTGTTACGCGAAGCGTATCTTGAAAGCTTCGACGTACTCTGAAACTAGACGGGCGATACTCACGAAGAGACCGATGTCTGCTAGCGTTCAGCAAAGGAGAAGATCGAAGAGCAAGGGCTTGGTGAGCCCTGGAGCGAGGTCGAGGACTTGGTGAGTCCTGGAGCGAAGATCGAGGGCTTGGTGAGCCCTGGTGCAAGATCAACGAGTGGGAGTAGCCACTCAGGGACGAAGGACTTCGATGGAGGTCGAAGGATTGCAAGATGAATACGCTTGTATTGTGCAGATCAAGAATGGAGAACAAGTACAAGCGGTTCTAGTATTTATATCTAAAAAGATAGCACACGGACCAAGATAAAAGTAGTACCGTGCCAACGAAGATAGCAGATCAAGGGATGGAACTCGTTCTGAAACGTGTAAGAAGAACGAGGGTAGAAACCTTGTCTGAGACGTGTAAGAGAAACAAGGGAGGGAAACCCTATCTGAAACGTGTAACAAGTAGAGTTTAAAGATCCAGATCGTGCCTGGACAGATCTTAGATCTGCTAAGTAAATGTTAAAATAAGACATCAAAGATAAGGGGCGAAAGTGAAGGAAAATTGTAACACCCATAGTCTAGTTCAAACTTTAAAGGAATAGCTGGGTCCCAGGCTTAAGGAAACAAGGGGCATACACACCTGACGTGTACAGGACTAGCACCCACCGAAACGCTATTCATACGCTCGTCCAGCATTATAAATAAGGATAAAGTTGCTGTTCGCTCATAGTGCACTAGAGCGAGTTTCCTGTCACCTTGACACGGACGTCTCTGATTATAGACGTTAAAGAGAGTCTGGCACTGTCCATTTACGGACATTCGTCTCATACACTCAACGCCTTTAGGGTGTTACATACAGCTTCGTTGTCTTTGTTTGTACTACCTACATTCGCATTACGGATAGAGTTAGCATAATGGTTAGGATATTGGATTTATTGCTTGGCAGTATCGCCTTGCCATAGATCTAACTCTAGGGTTAGCTCTTGATTATTGCAAGTCGCTACAGTTGGAGGCCCGCGTCCATGATCGATTGGGTTTCGAGTGCATGTTGGAAGAGATATAGATCAGTATCATGCACTGGTGGAAATCCTGATTTGTCAGTGCATGCACTGTGGGAATTATCACATGACGAGGAAACAGTCACCTGATATTGTTTGGACACGGATCACATGATGGGTTACATGCGCAGGGTCACATGAGCTAGCTAGGCACTGGGTCACATGACGTAACTTCTTCGGCTACACTTCGCCAAGCTAGTCGAAGTGGCCGAGAATCAAGCTGCCTTATTATTCAGCGCATTCCTCAGTCGTTTTACCACTCGACTGAGGTATATATGTAGCTACTCGCACTCACTAGCATTCATTCATTAACATGTACCTTAGACTAATTCTCATCAGGTACATAATACAGTCGTTTTACTCGACTGAGACTAATTCTCACCAGTAACCCTAACTAGTAGCTGATAGAGTTGGTACGATATTGTACTAGATGGTACCAGGTAATCCTGAATAGATTGGCCAATCGGAGGCCGTCGTTGCTGGGGATGTAACGCCCCGTTATTTACAAGACTACCCGCTTGCTAAGCGTTCATTACTTGGCACCCATGCTTCATGTTTCCTTGTCGACGAGACCAGTGTGGCGCTGCGACGGCGTATCCCAGGTCCGTTCGTTTCCGATATATATATATCTGAAACCGGGGTAACTCGTCCTATCCATCATAGCCGAGTTCCCTTGCCTGCCGCACTTAATCCTCATGCTTCCACCACTCTCCAGGATTTGCACTCACTCCTGGTCATGGCTCCGTTGCTGACTTCACTGGGCATACTCGGGGCGTCGTTCTTGGCGTATCGTGCAGTATACACGACGAGCAGCCCGCACCTTCCCTTATACGCAGCGCCCGTCAATATGTCTGCAGTCTGTCTGGAGGTCGCATCGTCAGTATCGTCAGCCTCTGGGGTATTCTTCAAGGGTCCGAGATTTTATATTCACCCACATCGACATCCTTGATTTACACGCGCGTTCGACAGGAACTAAATCGTATTCCGACGACATCACCCATTTTGCTATCTCGAGTACTCAAGAGGCTGAGTGTTCCTTCGAGCCCGGTACGCCTGAAGACGTCGGCATCGCTGTATGTTTCTGCTCCGAGGTCGTGCACACCTTCTAATGTGCCTGGCCGCATTCGACAGCTTCAAATTTTGGCAAGGACTGAATGCCCATTCGCGGTCAGTTAAGTGACTTTACATGTTATCCACGCTGCTCACGTCGAGAACATCGTGCATAGGTCAAGGGCGGCGGACACACCTTGAACCCAGGTTTCTCCTCTACTCCCGGGGTACAAATCGCGATGTATCGTTTCGCGAATGTAACATATAATCCCATCGCACAAACTGCCAAGATAGGGGCTGGTTTGATTTGGGATGACGTCTACGCTGCTCTGGAGCCATATGGAGTGAATGTCGCAGGAGCAAGGGTTTCGGGGGTTGGCGTGGGTGGCTTCACCCTTGGTGGAGGTAAGTGGGCCGGTTCATGTGTGCTCAGGAATCGCATGGATAAAGCGCGGTGACCAGGGTACTCGTGGTACGCAAACCAGTATGGTTTAACCATCGACACGGTGGATGCATTTGAGCTCGTATTGCCCAACGGTACTGTAACGAATGTCACTGCTTCCCAGGAAGACCTATTCTTTGGTTTGAAGGCATGCTTCCTGTGCATCTGATCTTGCATTGTGTTGACTCTTGACAGGGTGGATATAATAACTTCGTAAGCATGTACGTCCAGTAACGACCTTGGTGCTGAATGGGCATAATGTAGGGGATCGTGACGCAGTTTACGCTAAAGGCGTTTCCGCAAACGCAAGTTTGGGTAAGCGACATCTTCCATAGCGATTTGATACTTGATGATCTGGTCGGCTACTCCCAGGGTGGCACTATCACCTACAACGACTCCGACCAATTGACGAAAGCAACTGCTGGCTTTGCAGCAAATAGTACGGACCCGAAGGCCAGTATTCTCACTTCATACGGATACTTCCGTGACGGCAACGTGAGCCAGGTAAGGCGGTTCATCTTCACGTGGAGTTGCCACTCGTCATGTGGAACCCTCGAGACTCATCGGCTGAAACTGACATTGATTATTAGGGAGCTAATATTGCAATTTTGTTCTACGACGGGCCCACGCCTCCGCCCGGTCTGTTTGATGATTTTCTAACTAGCGATGCCGAGACGGAGGTTTTCACGCGGTCATTCTTGTCGCTTGTGCAGTCTTCGAATGTGAATGTGACCTGGAGTTTACGGTGAGGTGTCCAAATCCCTTTCCAAGCATTGGTCGTTTGGATTAATTGTGCACGCGAACAGAGGAGCGTTCAGTACTGCATCTGTGCTCGCATATTCCGAAGACTTTTTGCAATATATGCTGAACGAGTCTATCGTGAGTCCTGGATAACACGGTCTCATGCACTCACCATCCATCCACTATATGCAGTATTGGGGAAGCAGCCTCCCCCTTGATTTCGGATATGTAACTTTCAATGCTGAGCCGTTCCTCCCAAGTCTCTACGACCACGCCACATCGCCTTCCGCATGGCCGGGAACGAGGGGGTTGCCATTCTCGCCCCTCAGTATCATGTTTGGATGGACTGGAAATGGGACGACCGATGGTGTGATTATTGAAGGGATGAAGGAAAGTGCAGCCAGGCTCCAGGGGCTCCAGGCGAACGCTGGAGTAACGGAGCACCCATCTCTGTACGGGAATTATGCCCTTTTTGATACACCCCTTGAGAAGATTTACGGGGAGAAGGTGGAAAGGTTGACGAGTATAAAAAAGGAGGTTGATCCCGGCAACGTGATGGGCCTCGCGGGTGGGTTCAAGTTCTAAGGAGTCTGCAAGGCTACCTGTGTGTTATATCGCATCATTACATTTAATTGATATGCGCATGGGAGGCGTATTATCCTAGAACAAGCCCGATATGTCGAACCAGGAGGGATTGCCAGGTCGAATGACAAAGTCGACCTAGCTACCAGCCAGAGGCACATCGATCACGATGCTCGCCGGCTGCGAGCTCGTGGTGAATCTCTGGCTGCCAGCGTGGAGGCAGTGCGTTGTCTCCACAGAGCGTAGTGACCTGAGGTTCAACGAATCAGCGTGTAGCGACGAGACCGAGTTCCCAAGTCCCCTCACACGCTAGCTGGTGCGCGCATGTAGTATGCGACCAGCGCTGACCAGCTGGCGAGGAAGTAAACGACTTCTACCACTATGCTACCTCCCACGAGCCATCAGCACCAACCCACTTAGGGGTCCGACTCACTTCCTTGGCCCTCAAATCACTCAACTAAGTCTGGAATCCCAGTCATTGGTCTGTACCGCCTGCCGTCCGCCTGCTGGTCCGGCATGCGTGATACCCAGGGCCTGCGTGTGCATAAGGTTTGTCCAGGAAGACCCTGGGTCCCAAGCTACTCCCTCCACTCTGAACCCATAACTTTGGCAGTGCCTCACGATGTCACTCAGCCATCTCCCACGTCCACATCCTATTGCGGCGTTTCGTGGACATAGTGAGATCGTCTGGTCCGTTGTCTTCCTCCCAGACAGAAGAGAGCTCGTCAGCGCCTCCAACGATGGTTCCATTCGTCTCTGGAACCTCGACCACGAGTCCGAAGTGATTCTGGGAAGCAGCAACGGCGCTGTCTTCTGTCTTGTTTTATTTCCAGACGGGAAACGACTCGCCAGCGGTGGCCTTGATAGATCCATCAACATCTGGGACGTCGACGTCCTGGCGGAAGCTGACGGACCTTGGAAAGGCCACACTAGTAGTGTCCGATACCTTGACGTTTCAAGCGACTGCCGCTACTTGGCGAGTGGATCATTCGATCACAACGTCAACGTCTGGGACACGGAAAGCGGGCAGATTGTGCGAGACGAAGCTTACCTGAAGGGCGACGGGGACATCAACTGCGTCCAGTTCTCGAAGAAGGATTGCAGATTACTCACGAGCTCAGGGGACGGTTGTCTCCGGATCTGGGATTGGGAGTCAGGCAGGCTGCTCGTCGGACCAATGAAGGCAGACGAAATGCCAATCTGGGCATGCGCCTGGTCACGAGACGAGACCCAGGTTCTCTCTGGCTCAAGCGACGGTGTACTTCGTCGGTGGCATGCCTCGACTGGCCACATCATCGGCGAGCCTGTGCATGCTCACAGGAGTACCATATACTCCTTGTCCTTCTCCCATAATGGCGGTTTCCTGGCGAGCGCTTCGAGCGACAGCACTGTCAAAATTTGGAACGCCATGACATTTGAGCAGATTGCTATTCTGTTGCACCCTGACGAAGTCAATTGCATCACCTTTTCGACCGACGACCGACTTCTAGCTACCGCATGCAGCGACTCCTTGGTGTATATTTGGGAATTGCCCTTGGATTCAGGTCTTATAGACACAGATTTTGAAGCTGCATCGCTGCTTGAGGTGAGCTTTACCGAGTCTAGTGAGAAGCTTTATAGCAAACTCCGGTCAGGGTCCGATGCCAGAAGTTGACATCGTGGAGGACAGTAGTGCCCCTCAATGGAACACGGAGATGTTGAAGGGGATCTTGGGTGTAAGTCAATTCCGTCCTCTTCGATCGGTCTCGGAGTGGTCCTTAGTCTATAGCAGACACAAACCACCACCCTCGAAAGAGAGAGCACTGACGTCGATAAAGAGACACCGGCAAAAGATATCATGCCTACCATCGTAGAGAAAAAGCGATTCCTTCATCGCCTCAGTCTTGCATGCAGTCGTCGCCGACTCCGGATAGACGGCGTCACCAATGCGCAAGAACCAAAGCAACAAAAACGCAAACTACCACAGATCATCAAAGCAGCAGTTGCGAAATCGAGCAAGGTATTCCCCATTCGTGCACGGGAAACTTGCCTTTGCTAACATTCCTTACTCAGTTCATAATGAATCTGTGGTGATGTCGCGGCAGCTATTCATGGAGTGCCGCAAACCACCCATTGAGCGGGTATGGTCGTACGGGCTTGACCGGAACTAGTGCTGTTGGGTGTCGAGACTCTCGAAGGGCTGCAAGGGTGCTTTTGGACAATCGGCCAACGTATCATTCTTTGGTTTGTGTTTCGTCCAGTAATTGCGTGTCATGTTGAGGACGTGCATCGGTGCTCGCCTCCGTCAAAGTGCAAGTTCTTCGGAGCATCACAACGGAGGGCACACGCCTCAGTCCGCACACTGTCCCAAGGACATCTGGACCGGCTTTGGTACGCTTGGGGTAATGCATCCGCAGAACTTGCCGCAGGGTGATGCCTATTAGTTACAACTGTGATGATATGTCAGTAGTTACATTTGTCAGCCTGCCGTCACATGGAGGTCGTCGTCCCGCCACGAAGTTGGGTTTTCAGCACCCAGTGTTGACAAAAGAGTCCGCATCTTCGGCCGCAATTTGCTGCATTCCGCTCTCGATGACAGCATTCAATCCCATCTGCATCATCGGGCTAGGATCGACAGAGGTAAGAGAAGGCGATCGACGTACTACGCGTTCTTGTCCTAGCAAATGACCAAAATCTGCCAGCCTAATTTCAGAGGACAAGTCCAAGATGGTTTCCAGTGACCGGTCGTACAGCATTACGAATGCTGCGAAAGCGTTCATGCCATGTACCCCGGCAAGGTCTGACTCTCCCTGAGATAGAACGCCATCAATAGCACGTGCACCGCAAACCCTTAAACACGATCACGGGACTCACTTCGCGTTCTTCTTCGTCCAGCCACTCTCTCTCGTCCCAGAGAATCCCATGGCCACGTTCCGTGGCATCTGCGTATGCCTCCTCTCCGAAACATCTCACGAATTTTGCAGCCTCTTCGACGTTGTTCGCGAATGCCCATGTAATCTTACATCGTGGGTTCATTGTACCGCAACCTTCCGCAATCCCCAGGTTTCGCCTGAGCTTCTTGATGGCCTTGCATATCGGAGGGGTGTAAGCGTTGGGCACGGGCCTGGTATTGTGCGAACGGTCGGTCCTATAACTTCGTGCACTGGGATATGCCTCAAAGACGATGAGGAGTTCCAAGTAACACCATGATTCGCGAGAGACCCTTTCAACGGTGGACTCGAGATGCGCTGGCAGCGCGAGTAGGGGTATGAATAGCACTGCATGATCCGGATCAATGATGATATCGGTCCCACCGAGATCACATCGTTCGACGAGAACTACTTGACAAGAATCGCCCTGCAGCTCACGGACCAGTGCACGCTTCTGAATGAGAATAATGGAAGCGAGGTATCGGTGGACCACTGTGGCAGGGGCCCAGTGCTCAGGAAGTCGAACCGTGTGATGATCAAAGACGTCCTCGGGAGCAGCTCGCGGACTTTGTTCGGGAGCAGCTGGTGTTTGATGAAGTATTGGTATATCAATTTGTGACTCAGAATACACCGTGGGACGACTGGGAGGGACCTGGTTGCGGAGCCCAATAAATGTTGAGAACAAATCTGTGGATGATGTCGGAACAAGTTCATCTAATTTGCACCGCTTTGTAGCCCTTGAGCTTGCTTGCTCGGATTCGCTGGTTGAATCATCCCCGAGATGCTTGACGCGGCGTGTGCCTAGAGTTAGCGTAGGTATATATTGTACCTTCGAGTACTTGAAATAGTTTGAGGGTTCCAACAACTGACTTTGTGATGCGAACGAGAGCGGTTCGAAAGACGGCGTCGCTGATTCATTGAAATCGACGTATTCAGGTCCATCGTGTTGAGCTGCCAGGGGATCAGGTAAATATTCGGCCAGCTGGTGGTCATCCACGTTGTCCAGAGGAGGTGCATTCTCTTTGTTTGCCTCAAGTACATCCACAGCACATAGTGAATCGTCCTGAAAAGGAGGCTCGAGGAGAGGCGCAGCTCCGAATTCGCTGGTTGAAAATGGGCCACCGTTGTAGTCCGCCACGTCGATGCCCGAATCATCAAACGAATAACCGCGGTCGGTCCTGCCTCGGGAAGAGAACTCAGTGGGTTCGAGTAGATTTCCTGATCCCTGTTGGTCCTCGTTCTGGCGCAAACTTCCCTTCCGAATATCTTCCAAACCATCGTTATGGGACCTCAGCTCGACATCCTGCTCGGGGTCCTGGTCATCTTGTACGCCAACGTCGTCGTCGAGCGTGATTTTGGCGCCAGATGCCCCCATCCTCTCTCGTTTTGTTAGCAAGTACTCGACGTGTCCGTTCCCCTCGTTTCGCTTAGGAGGAGGGCTCGTGCCAAATTCCTCGCATCTACGCGGAGTTTCCGGAACTACGGCAGGTTGAGCATCCTCGGGAGAAATCGGGGAGGTGCCTAAGTCGAGGAGTCCGCGAGCAGCTTTCTCATACTTCTGGTCGCGATATCCTGGTTCTTCGTCCTCCAGCTGAAAGGGTTTCGCGATTCCAGCTACGTCCTCATCAGTTGGTATTGCTTTGCCGAAATTAAATGGTCTGGGTGTTATGTAAGCGTCGGGACATCAACAGAGACTGCAAAAGATCTTAGTGGACAGAATGACGAGACGAACCTCCACGAAAGGTCGAGTGCTAGAGGCTTGATGCCTTTGACCGGCCGCAAGAATGCAGCAGGACCTATGGCATGACTTCCACTGATCGCAGTATCAAGAGGACCGGGATCGCCTTGGAGTGCTACGAAATTTTGCATCCTCTCGGGGAAGAAAGTGGACTCCTTTGGATGTGCCGTAGGAGGTGGCAAGTTCGGGACTGCATCCCAAGTCAGTATAAACGCTTCGAAAAACAGGGACTCATGACAGCCGCATCGACGGAAGTCCGCATAAGAACATACGTCCTGTTCAATTGAGAAAATGTGCAGCTCACCATCCATCAGCATGACTTCCTTGTCGTCCAATTTCTCTTCTCTGATGTAGGATAGGGGATCTTGCGGGGTGGAGACGTATATCCCTGCGACAACATCGTCGAATTCCTGCTCCTCTGAGTCCTCGACGCAATCAGCAGGGCCAGCCGAGGTCGTCTCATTGACTCGCGCCTCACGGGCAGACGGAGGTTGCCCAAGCAGCGAATTTGATGTGCTCCGGCCAGGCGAGAGGGGGCGAGGAGACTGCATGCCGGGTTTAACGCCCTCCAGCTGGGATGTGATTGGCTTGGAAGCCTGTGTCATTGGAACTGGAGCGGAGATGAAAGATGTGATAAACAAGCCTGGACTAAACATGTCATGGGGTTAGAGAGATCGTATGAGCAATTTATACACACGAAATAGGGATCCCCGGAAAAGAAGGGTGTCCCAACCAACCTCTTTGCAGTCATCAACGGGTCAGCTGTACCACCGTCGTTTGTACTTTGACCAGACAATGTATTCCTCTGTCCGAATTTGCGTATGCGGGGGATCTCGACTTCGTCTGAGGCATCCCATCAGTTAGCGCGAGGACAGAGCCGACGAGCAAGTTAACGCACCCATTTTGGTTGTGATAAGCGACGTCGCTGGCGTTCTGGGAGGGGATATTTCCCATAGTTCATCGACCTCGCTCCCATCCGAGGAACGCAGAGAGGGTGGCGGCGGTGAGGACAATGTGAGAGTTGCTAAGTAGATGGTTAAGTCAGATCTCTCTTCTTGGATCCAGCGAGGCAATTTGAACCCACTCCACCCGCTTACGACTTCCATATGGTGGCTGTTAATGTCGCCATCTTCACCGTCTATGAATTCCGGCGATGCCACCTTGAGTATGGGCACCAAGTCGGAGACGTGTACCGGGTTGCCTTTCTCCTTGATACCAGTCGTCGCGTGACTGGTGCCGCTTGCATGAGTATGGCGCTTGACTCGCGGAAACAGCGGTGGGGAGTCTAGGCCAGGGAAAGACCGTCGAGGTGAATCATGGCTCAAAAATGCATGGACATTAGGCGTGTCCTCAAGGCAATCTCTGGATTTTCCTCCCGTAGCAGGAACCAAGACCGACAGGAGGAGTGGTCGTACTCGCGCACCAGTGGCAGAGTCAAGTCTGAACCGGAGATCCCTGCCAACAAAAAAAGGACGTGCTCCAGCTATCAATATCATGTGAAATATCATGGGGAAGAGGTAAAACACACAAGACATCGTCCACGGCAGGTGTGGGCAAGTCTTCTATGCTCTGTTCCGAAACGGGTTTGAGGCCAAGAAATGCTGTTAGAGCAGAGTCTGTGCGAGGAACAAACGCTCGAGAGTTCATACTGCCAAGCTTTGGAGTTTCGCGCCTTGCGCGCTTTGTAAGGATGGGGGAAGACATAGGTCTGTATATCAGTGATAGTTTCCCGTCTGAAGTGCATGCGTGAAGGTTTGGTCAAGACACGCGTATATGCGGAGAAGAAACGCACAGTGGTCATCCTCCTCGTGCCAGCATTTCTCGGTCGGGAGATCTCGCGGAGGAGGGAAGAAGGTCCTGAGGTATCTAACGTGTTCCGATGGTGTAGCCCATCTTTCTTCCGGAGGGGTGAGATCAAGAGCATCCAAAGAACGGATAAGGACTTCGAACGGCTCCGTAGGAAGGAGAAATGATGTTGTATCCGCCATGGGCACATACTCGAGGCTATGAAGGAGAAGCTAGACGTTTCCTGTCGGCATCTAGTCGAGAAAGCGTTAAGAACGCAGCGACACTTGCCTCTTCAACGGCTTTCTCGGTAAATGCGACATGGTCCGATGTGAGGTGAGCGCGTGCATATGGCAAGAGGACCTCACGTATATGTCTACGCAGACGAAGTTCGTTAGTGGTGATGATGGTGGGCGAACGTGAATCCATGTGCACAAAGGCTGATCTTGCTTGCACATTCAGCTCTCGCAGTTTGCTGGGTGACGAAGGGGAACACTCGCTGGAGACTCTGATTCACGCTCAGCACCAACGCATCTCAGTGACTCCCCGCAGGCGACATTAAATTGCTATCTGATCATACAATCACAATAATAACGAGTGAAAGCCAACTGGCATCATTGCAAATGTTCCTACTGGAAGAAATGATTCGTCAGTAAGTATCACAGATCCGTCAAAACGGCAAGATGAAAGTTCAGAAAGAAATGGGTATGTTGTAACCATGTATGCGTCTAGAAGACTAATCGAATTCGTGTTGCTCATCACCACAGTCATTCGGAATGAAGCCCACCTTTTGCCTTTGCGGGGAGGATGGGTCATGCATGTTGAGACGGTGCGCATCAGGTGGAATGGGGTGATGAGAAAGGATGGTCGCGTAGATGAAGCGTGCACGGTGCGGTACAAATGAACAATGTTTTGTTTGGCGATTTGTAGTGTTGACCTAGGGCGCAAACGGAGCTACATGAGAACACTCCTTGGAATTACATGTGGAAATGAGACACTGTGTGGTACAAGATAACAGTCCAAGTCCGTGCAATTCTAGTATGCTATGGTGCGCAGAGTATTGTGGATCGAGAAAGCTGTGTAGGCAAAGGGAGGCTTTGGGAAGCGCGGCAGGTTATATCTGATACGCTGTCTGGATCCATGTTTCGAGATTGGTGTTTGTAGGGGAGGAAATGCAATGAGAATGTCCCTGGAAAAGTACGGCCGGCAAGAGAGAATGAGGGACGCGATGATGTGCAAATAGTTCGTGCACAGGACTTGAAATTCCTGAAGTTTGCTCTTGCTAAGTGTGTGCAGAAATGTGTAAAGCATATGCGAAGGCTAGCGGAGAAGTAACCGCGAGAAGGACGAGGACCGATACGAGGCTCGCGGAGAGAGGGTTGAAAGAAGAACGGTTGGCTGCAAATATCTGCGGGTCAGAGCAAGGCGAAGACGAACTGTATGCGACTTGCCTGCGGTTTTAGGGGGGGACAAGGGTGGAAAATACGTGACTTTGGTGGGATGAAGTGTGGAGCGAGCGAGGATGTCGTCATGGATAGGAAGGTCAAGCTTGCGCTGGAGGGTGATCGGCAGATCACCGCGAGGTGAAACGGAGAAGGGGACGATCAAAATCTCGTCATCAAAATCCCACTTCCTGTAAGACGTGGTTGAAATGGCGCTGCAGCAAAAGGTTGAAAGCACGTGGGAAAGGAGGGCATCAAGATCTGCATTGCTAGCAATCAGCCTATCCGCGTAAGGGAAGGAGGGATCCATGGAAGCGTAGGTAGCGAGGGTCTGCTGGACATGGGCGAGGAAATAGGTAGGAGGTTCTTTGTCTCCGACAGGGGGACGGGGCGGAAGATCCGCTTCGGCACAGCCGCTATCAACGTGGCGTGTCTTCCAGGAGGGGGGAGTTGAAGGGAGACCGATGGCAGCGCAGCGGCAGCCTCGACCAGCTCGCACGACAGGCCAGTCGGCCACATGCGGACCGAATACGTGTGCGTGGTAGGATTTGCAGTCGTCGCAGAGCGCGGCGAGGGTGGCAGAGAGCGATTTGTGGAGGGAATCGAGGAGGGCGCGGGCGATGTGCACACGAAGGTGGGTGCGGATCAGGAGATGCAGCTCTGAAGGAAGGGGGACGGGGAAGGGGAAGTGGGCGGCATGAGAGACGGAGGGGTGGATGCTGGTGAGGATGGCATGTATGAGGGCCGTGCGGGTTGTGCGGAGGGACGACATGGGCGGGTGGAGGGGAGGAGAGGGGAAGGGAGGGGATATTTAAACGGGGTGCTCATGCGAGGAGCACGGAGGGAAGAAGACGATCTGCATGGTAGCAGCATCGAACTCATGTCTGCGCTCACAGAAGAGAAGGCCGGCTCCCGATCCCCACGTCGGCGTCGCCCGATCCCGTGTGAAGCACCTCCGAAGCCAATTGCGGGCCGACCTCCTCGTAACCCTAACCCTAACCCTAGCCCTAGTCTGGGTCTTGTCCCACACCTCCAAACCATGCTCCCGCTCCTTCGCCGTGCCGCCGTCCGCGCCGTCTCCTGCAGACGTGCCGCGTCCAGCTTCTCTCCGGACCCTGCCGCCGAGTCCGCCGAGTTCGACGCACGTCTCGCCCGCCTCGCCGCCTACTTCTCCCTCCCCCGCTTCGCCAACATCTCACGCCCGTATGCTCCGCGCGACGTCGCGCTCAAACAGGGCTCTGCCCCTCTCCTTCCCCTCCCCGCCTCCTTCCTCGCCGACAAGCTCTTCCGCCTATTCCAGGACGCCAGTGCCAGCGGCTTGCCGGTGCACACAATGGGTGCCATCGACCCTGTCCAGATGACACAGATGGCGCGCCATCAACACGTCGTCTATGTATCTGGCTGGGCTGCTTCCTCCCTCCTCACCACCGGCAGCAACGAGGTCGGTCCAGATTTTGGGTATGCAACCACCCTTGCGCGGATCCCACTTCATTCACACTGCGCAGAGATTATCCATACACCACCGTCCCAAATCAGGTACAGCGTATATTCCGGGCGCAGCAGCTGCACGACAAAAAGCACTACGACGAGCGTATGTCCGCCTCCCCGGAGGCACGCGCAAAACTGCCATACGTCGACTACCTCCGTCCCATCATCGCCGACGCTGACACCGGGTACCCTACTTCTATCTTACCCCTGTCTGGACTTCCCGCTCACTCGTTACCAGTCACGGTGGCCCCTCTGCTGTCATGAAGCTCGCTAAGCTGTTCGCCGAGTCAGGCGCATCTGCTATTCATCTCGAGGACCAACTCCACGGCGGCAAAAAGTGTGGCCATCTTGCTGGAAAGGTTCTCGTGCCTGCCTCCACCCATGTCTCGCGGCTCGTAGCGACACGATTCGCCCTCGATATGTTAGAGTGTCCTATGTTGCTAATCGCCAGAACCGATGCCGAAAGCGGGAGACTTCTAAGCTCAAGCGTGGACGCCGGAGATCATCCGTACGTCATGATCTCTGCCATATTTCCCGTCCTAGTGGTCGATTATCTGCGTATGAACAGATTCATACTAGGCACAACTACACACGGCCAGCCCCTTGCCGAGGCTCTCACACGCGCTGTGAATGCTGCTGATGCTGCACGCATCGAGAACGAGTGGGATGCTGCTCATCCACTGATGACCTTCGAAGAGGGTAAATACACCTTCGCACAAGTCTCACTCGACTAATATTTGTTCCATCAGCCGTCAAACAAGCACTTCAAAACACACCTTCCATATCCTCACCCGATTCTGCTTTCGAGCATTATAAATCCAATGTTGCTGGCAAGTCAAACTCGGAGTCACGGAGGGCCGCCAAGGAAATTCTTGGGACAGACATCTTCTGGGATTGGGATCGTACGTGTTTCAGTTCACAGTTTCAATCCGCAGGACTTACATATTCTTCTTTAACCAGTTCCACGCACCCCAGAAGGTTACCACCGCCTCCGGCCCGGTATCGCTCCGGCCATCTCTCGCACGGTCCAGTACGCTCCGTATGCCGACCTTCTTTGGCTTGAAACATCGACGCCCGATCTCGAGCAGGCGCGTGCGTTTGCGAGGGAAATACGCGAAAAGACTGGTCAGAAGAAATGGATGGTGTATAATCTCAGCCCGAGCTTCAACTGGTTGGGTCAAGGCTTCACAAAGGATGATTTGAGAAACTTTATTTGGGAACTTGGAAAGGAAGGGTGAGTCTTCTCTCCCCGTCTTTATATCTTGCGTGCTGGAATGGGTGCTGATGCAGGGATGTAGCTTCGTTCTCCAGTTGATTTCGCTCGCGGGTGTGCACAGCAATGCCGTTGCCACCGGTATGGTCCATGCATCATTTATATGTGCTCTCCTGATATACTACGCAGCCGAGCTAGCGGAACGCTACAAGACGGAGGGTATGCTCGCCTACGTCGACCTCGTTCAGCGTAAAGAGAAGGAAATTGGATGCGACGTACTGACACATCAGAAGTGGTCAGGAGCCAACTACCTCGACTCTATCATTCAGACAGTTTCGGCAGGGTCCTCCAGTACATCCGCGATAGGCAAGGACTCCACGGAACACGCGTTCTGAAGGCATATTCTGCGCTGAACTAGATGTATACCTCCACTATCATCTGTGAATCGTTAAACTTTTACATAAGTCCGGAAGGTAAGACAACGTCTGTCCAACGACGCTCAGCGAGATACATTGGATTTGCTTTAATGAGTGAGATCCCGGAATTCAGAAGCAGGTCAGCTTTGCCGCTGAGATGTCAATAAGATCTAGATGCAGATCGCGATCTTTTATATACTGTGCAAGGTATTCGATGAGATACGCATCCTATGCTCTACGGCCCTACTGAATCAAAGCATCCCCATACTCGCTCAAATATTAAACCACAACTGCCCTGCGACCGCATCAAGGTTCTCTGCATGGTGTTGATGTGGGAAACGAATTCGCTGAAGGTTTTTGCGGGAAAGCCACTGGGGGTTCTCATTCTCATCGCTAGAGCCGCGGGAGTGCGGCAATGAACCCTCTAACGATGGCTGTCGTCAGTACATCACCTAGGCGGCTGCCCACAAGCGGTAGCGAAAAGATCATGCATCTTCGTCCGCGTGTTCCGGCAGCCTTGCCGCAGATGGGTGTCGCTGCGGAAATCGGGCAACAATCCGAGGTTGGTCCGCCTTTAGTCCCAGCATCGACGACCGAATTGCGACGGAAGCAGAAGATCTCAATCTAATGGTCCAAGCAAATTCGTGTGTACCACGAAGTTGTCTGATGCCATCGCATTAGCAGTGTCAGAAGCCGTAGACAGCGTCGAGCGGTCGGCATAATGGAAGCCTGCATAACAGTCTATTTTTCCGTTCTTTGGACCCCGAGAGTTGAAAAAGAACGACAGCATGTTATCCACGAGCTGGATCTGAACAGACGAACCAATGCATGACCACCTTGAAGAAACTCGTGAAACTTGCGGGTCTTGAAGCCGAGAACCAGGTCGCTGCCAATCTTAGATCTCACCTGGATCTTCTTGGGCTACTGGGGGTGACGAAGCGCAAGATTCCTCTTTCACTCGAGCGACTTCCTGTGAATGAACGTGAGCAATAACGCGCATGCCATCTTGAGACAGTCGCGATAATGTGGATTCCCTTGTCGTCCTCCCGTTAATTTGGCGCGATCTTTCCCAGTCTCGACGTCTTTGCAGCAGATATTCACTCTAGATAAGCCATCTAGCAAAGAGGAGATCCGGGTTGCAATTCTGAATGACCTTGCAAGGCTGTGAGGTCACCCTCGATGAGCGCATACCATCCTCCAAAAAAGTGGGGTGGAGGTGATGTCGGAATGGTTCTAGTAGATTTGCAAGTCACGACCAAAATCACTGGATACTCGTACATTGGTCGCAAAGGATGATGTCGCTGGGACAAGGCATTGCAAACCACATCCGTCGAGTTTCGAGAAAGCCTGCGAGTAGCCAACAGCGAGGGATTGAAATAAGGGATCGACAGCTCTGTGTTCCCGTCAATCTCGAGCAACTATATACGACTCCTGGATGAGTGGACAACACAAAAACACTGGCATTGGGTGAAGCCGACGATGACTAGAAGGTAAAAGTTGCGCCTATTCGTTGCAAATGCACTGGCTTGTGGTGACAAAATCTTGCATGACGTGACCACGCATCGCAAAGTAAAGTAAATAGTAGCTGATTATTACACTTGACAGGGGATCTCGTGCATTCTACTGGACTGAGTCGAATCGACCTCCGGATCCGTCGCAGTTCTTCGACTCCTGTGACAGACTAGTCCTCTCTTGCTCCGGCCAGTTTGAAGATCTTCACCTCAAACCCAGCGTCCACCCGGTCAGGAACCTGCAATAGTAGATTTCCAGCGACATCGTGAGGAATCTCTTCTATCTTCAACATCTTTCCTGGGTCGTGAAGACAGTAAGTAATGGTTAGCAATTGCCTACGAATGATGACACACGGCTCTCATCAAGAAAATATGTTAACGTTTCTTCATTTCGCACTGTGAGTGCAATGAACGCCAATCGAGTCTGCTCGGACGAAAGCGCGAGAGAGAGGGTCTTAACAAGGGGAGGTACGAGCACAGGGTGAAAGACCTGTTGAAAGACGTCAACCTAGCATCCGCTGAATCTCAAACGTGAGTTACAGCAATGAAGTACGTACGATATCCGCACCAAGAATGATGTCTGCCTTTGCCTCTCTAAAGAACGAATTCAAGCTTTCCTGGCACGACCATGAATCCAGCCAGTCCAGTGACTTGTAATGTATGTTCGGATGTGATGAAGACTTGTCTAAAGCAAATTGAGTATCCAGTGGCGTACAATTCGTAGATAAGTAAGATCTGTTTATCAAACTTACTACATGGTAACTGGACATTGCTCTGACAGCGCGCAAGCACGGCAGAGTTCACGTCAGTCAGGCAGATAGATGGCACCTTGCGATCAGCCGGGAGAACAGCATGAAGCTGCAAGCTTGCCACCAGAATACCGATGAATCCGGCACCACTCCCCAGCTCGAGCACATTGCTAGTGTCCACAAGGACTACCCACCAAATCGTGGATGAGGAAGCAGTGATGGAAAGTAGTTATTCGTGCGACTCACGAGAATGCTGGATGAGGTACTGTGCCAAAACTAGGCTTGCTCGCCAGGTTCTGAGGCCAGTTGTTCCTGCTTCGATAGTGGCACGCGATTCTAGAAGAGTGATCGTCTCATAATTGTCCTCGTCTATCGGATAGCCCCGTGTCTCAGGATTGGAGGACTTCCAGTAGTGTGTGATGTACGAGTTAGGCGGGATCTCTGAGCTTTTGAACATGATAAACAGATCAACGATTGGCTGCAATCTACCATCGAATATGATGCGTACCGCGCACCAGATCTCAGGGACAAATAGTATGCATATATGCACTCGTCAATCTCAACATCCTGAGAGCGAAATGAGATCGCCAGCATATACTCATTGATGGACACGATACCTCGTCGTCTCGGCTCAGGCGTTCGAGTTGTACAAGTGCCCACTTCCAAAATATTTGTTGATAGACCTCCGAAGGGGGATACTGCTTCAGATGGTGGTTCAGTAGTATCCTTCTCAAGAAAAAGTCGTGGGCGACATTGAACGGAATGCTCTGGGGTAGAGTAATGCTCTTCGTAGGTACGAGTGCGGAATAAAAGATAAGTATTGATGAAAGGAGGGATTCAGATGTGGGGAATAGTATGTTCGCTTGGGTACCCAAACTTTGCACCATTGCTGGATCTGTCTGCGGTACTCGCAATACTTCTCACGTGATCCGTCACCGAAAACACCTCGAATTTTGTTTTGGTTGTCCTCAACCCATATGTTTGCTCGTTTGCACCGCGCATCGTCAGGGCTACTCATCTCGACGCATGTGCATCATGGCGCACGGCTGACCTTCTCATTGTCAGCAACCTCTTTTGCTCGTCGACCTCCCCAACGATTGGTCGGAGCGCGTGACAAGTTGGCAGCAGCTGGTCCTCGACCTAGAGAGACCGAGGACGAGGTTGAAGAGAGCGAGGAAGATGAAGAAAGCGAGGAAGTTAAGGACAAGGCGTTCAATCGTTGGCTTTCGTCGGGCTCGGAAGAGGAGAACGAATCCGGAGTACGTTCATACGCGAACCCTTATGGCCACTTCTGTAAAAACGTCGCTGCCTCTTTCCGTGAACCCTCCTCTCGCAATTGGCTTGGTCGCAATGTCGTAAGACTGATTCTTGACGCATTGCTGGACATTGGCTCACTCTTCATCCAGCCTTTTCCTCTCAATCCATCCTTCAAACCTCCAATTCCTCTCTCAGACGAGCTTCGGTCTCGGTTATACCGAGCTTACATGAGCGATCCGAAGTTAAATTCTGTCCGTGCTCTTGCAGCTAGACATCACATGAGCATGAAGCGCGTCGATGCGATACTAAGATTAAAAGGCATGGAAGATGCGTGGAAAAAGGTGCCTTTCGTTTTCGTCTCAACTATTGTTTCACAGAGATTGATTTGATGTATCTTGGTCGTTTATTAGGTGAGCTTCCTTCTCGATATCTTCTGCATCTGGCACGGACATGATGATACCCATGCATCATTCGCGAAACCTCAGAACTCGTGACGCCTTACATCGTCACAAGACGAGTTGGAAACTCCTCAACCCCATCTGAGCTTGTCTAGCTGATTATCCGACTTGCAAAGGCCCTCGCTGATGTATAATTGTTTCAACAGAACAAACAACTTCAAACTGGATTTACCAGGGGGATGGAGCATCTGCTTGGTGTAACAGAAGCAGCAAGCCGTACGGAACAAGCTGCTGAGGCTGATACAGCCATTCAATGTGGTCATGCCGGAGAAAGCGATCAGCCAGATTCTCAAGTTCGCTACGACGTCGAGGAAGCGGACTTGCAAGACGAGGTTGAAGGTAGCAGGGCAAGACAGCGTTACCAGAGACTCTTTTGGGAGAGTGTTGCTGAAGGCGATGTGTGTGGCGGCTGCAGTTTATCCATGTGCCTGTTGACGTTTGTTCTAGGAACCGGTCATGCCCAATATTCTTGAGGCAGAACGCGGTGCTGCCTTGGCGCATACGAAATTTAAAGGCAAGACCACCCTCGTCGAACGTCGGCCTGGTCGACCTGCTATCATGTTCGTCGATGTCGGCAATGCTTTCGTTGATGAGAGGGAAAAAGAACGACGCGAACGCGAAGGTGCTCGAAGATCCATGTTGAAAGCGCGGAAACGGCAGCGCGAGCATGCTTCACGCGCATAGACACGGTTTCTTGCTGCAACTAGGGAATACTTATGTTACGTCGGTACTTAATGCTGCCTATGAACAAACAAGCGCCAACAAAATATTATCTCGCGCCGCGATCGTAGTCTGCGTCGTGCACTCTTCAAAATGCAGCGGGGTCTTCCAATGGTATAGGCACTGCGGATCGCTCGCGACAATCGCTGATTCTGTTTTCCTCAGCAACCAACGGTTCTCCTCCTCCGGGAGGGCACCGACACCTCGCAAGGCAATCCACAATTACTGTCCAATGTCTCTGCGTGTCTCGCGATTGCCCAAACACTCTCAAGCACCCTTGGTCCTCGCGGGATGGACAAACTGATCGTGAATGAGCGCGGAGAGGCTCAGATCACGAACGATGGCGCGACTATTCTCAAGCTTCTCGACATCGTCCATCCTGCTGCCAGAACCTTGGTTGATATCGCACGTGCTCAAGACGCAGAGGTCGGCGATGGAACCACCAGTGTTGTTCTCCTCGCCGCCCAGCTTCTCAAAGAAGTCCGTGGATACATCGAAGAGGGCGTCAGTCCCCACATCATAATGAAGGGATTTCGCAAAGCATCGCAATTGGTGGATCTCGTCTTTATCGTCATTGGTCGCGTCTTACGTCTTGATAGGCCGCTGAGCGCGTGGAGGCAATCCAGGTTAGCGTTGACAAGAGCAACACTGAGTACGCTTGAAGTTTCCTATCCAGCCAGCCATCTAATCTTCTCGCCAGACACTTCCGTTCTCTCCTTCTCAAATGCGCGTCAACTTCCATGTCATCAAAGCTCATTCATTCGGAGAAACCCTTCTTTTCGAATATGGTCGTTGATGCTGTCCAATGTTTGGACCAAGGTGACTTGGATGAATCTCTCATCGGCGTCAAGAAGGTCCCCGGTGGTGGCATGCAAGATTCACTGTTGATTCGAGGGGTCGCATTCAAGAAAACCTTCACATACGCGGGTGCCGAGCAGCAACCAAAATCCTTCAAAAGTCCCCTCATCCTTAGTTTGAACGTAGAACTTGAGCTCAAGGCCGAAAAAGACAACGCCGAAGTTCGTGTGGAAGCAGTCTCGGACTACCAAGCAATAGTGGATGCCGAATGGGAAATCATTTACCGGAAGCTTGACGCCATCGAGAAGACCGGTGCGAAAGTCGTGCTGAGCAAGTTACCGATCGGCGATCTTGCGACCCAGTGGTTCGCCGACAGAGACATCTTCTGCGCCGGCCGCGTTCCTGCTGGTGATCTCCGCAGAGTTTGTCAAGCTGTTGGTGGATCTATTCAATCAACCTGTTCAGACATAAACCAAGATCATCTCGGTACTTGCGGTTCGTTCGAGGAGCGGCAGATTGGTGGAGAGCGATACAACATCTTCGAGGAGTGCCCCAAGGCGAAGACATGCACTCTAGTCCTTCGTGGTGGCGCGGAACAGTTCATCGAAGAGGTGGAACGTAGCCTACACGATGCCATCATGGTAGTCAAACGGGCCATCCGGAATGGTGATGTGGTTGCTGGAGGAGGTGCCGTGGAGGTAACGTTTCATACATTCTTCTCAACACAACTAGAGCCAAACGTCGTACAGATGGATGTCTCTGCGCATATCCGAAAACATGCGCTCTCGATCCCTGGAAAGCAGCAGCTTATCATGACTGCTTTCGCGAAAGCCCTCGAAATTATTCCGCGCCAAATCTGTGACAATGCCGGACTTGACTCCACGGATATTCTCAACAAGCTTCGCATGAGACATGCCGCCGGTGACAAATGGTATGGCGTGGACGTCGACGGTGCTGAGGGTGTTCGGGATAACATGGAGGCATTTGTGTGGGAACCCTCACTCGTTAAGCTGAACGCAATTAGCAGTGCTACTGAAGCAGCCTGCTTGATTCTCAGCGTTGACGAGACGGTGCGAAACCCTCAAAGTGAAGCAGTACGTTGTCTGTTCTCTGTTCGCAATCGCTGAACCAAAGGGATCATTCTCATAGCAAAATGCTGGACCACGTGCTCCACCGGGCGCAGCCCAACGGGCCCTCAGGGGTAGGGGTAGGGGTAGGGGCATACCTAGACGGTAACGAGATGTGATTTCACGAAAATGAATCCGAATGTCCCACAAGATACCACACATGAGTGAGACGATGCTCAGACGACAGACCTATTTACGCGTGTTGTGCGGTAACCTGGGAACCTAACAAACCAAAATAACGCGGGTTCCGCGACCTGTAATCGCGTCTCTTGACCAAAAATTCGTCCTTTTCGAAAGATGAACGGATCTGACATGGACGACAGCGCTCTATTCTTTATGGGCTCGGATGAAGATGATACGTCCAAGTTACCTGTAAAAATAGTCCAACATTCGGAAAACGTCACAGTGGAGCTTTCAAGTTCTTCCCAACTGGCTGTTGGTGCAAGCCCGTTTCAACAAATCCGTGAAAAACGACTATTCTTGCCTGATAGCGACGACGAGGATATCCCCCGTTTCGAAGTTCCATCAACCTCTATCTCCGGGACGACACCCCTGGCAAAGGATAGAGCCGATGACTCTGGAAGTGACCTCGAGTTGCCCTCTATCGAGGAGGTCGTACGCGCGTCGAGCATCAGCAGCATGTCTTCCATAATTTCAACCAGGGATTCCTCTCCTCTTCGGACCACCACTCGGTCATCTCCACCCCCAGCCAAAAAGCGGCGTCTTTCATCGTCTACGCAGCCCACTGGACGTTCTGTCAAGTCAGACCACGTATACTTGGGCACCTTCTTGGTCCCAAACGCTTGGAGCACGGCCAAGGGAAAAGGCTATATTAAACCTGGGGACGAGGTTAGAATTGAAAGGGACGGTCCTGATGATACCAGTGCCGCAGCGACAACCTCAGTCAAAGGAAAGAAAACGCAGCTCTCTCTCAGGGCAATGATGGGGTCTCGGCCGGTCAGGGACGCGAAACGGAAGACAGATACGATTGTCCGACTTACGAATAAAGGGGGATTCGGTAGGTAAATCGTTTATATTCAGAGAATACTATATAACCAAATTGAAAGAGTTTGGTCGACTTCCGCAAGATACCGCTGGATGGGTATCAAAGTTGTTAGACATGGGTAAAATTGTTCCTGCTGTGTAATTTCTCGTGTGGTTGAATATTGACAGATCCACCAAGGTTTGATTAGCTTCAGGGGAAGTACAATGGTCGATTGCCCGCCTATCCTCTACTCTGGTGCAGACTTAATCGTCTGCCTTTCAGTTTATATTTCCACTTCGGGGTTTAGGTCCCCTAATACATCGGACACTTCCGCACCTCCGAAAGTGATATTTGGACAGGGAAAAGAGACTGAGGAGGAACAAACTCTCCGTGAACGGAAGACTGCACTTCTAGCCTTATTTGATGCCGTCAACCTTCGGCCGCGCACTGGCGCACGAGCTCTAACTAGTGACCAAATCGGCGATGGCGATGCACAGCAGATCAGAAAGCCTGCATTGACATCGTCAGGAGCAAAGAAAACGAGGACCGAAATAATAGGCGACGGAGAGGAAATCGAAGTCGAAGATAGCGAAGAGCTGTCCGACAACCAACTGGACTTAATTTACCAAAGGTGGTCAAACCATTCTTCTCCAATGCATGGCACCATCTGATCTGATATCTGCAGGGCACAACAGCATGACCAGACCATGGCAGAGATGGATCCACCACCGACATTTACCCTTACATTAAGAGGGTACCAAAAACAGGCGTTGACGTGAGTCAATTCTCTCCTGAGCACGGTGTTTGCTTGACGTAGAGTAGGTGGATGCAGTCCATGGAGTCAGGTGAAGTCTCGGCGAGAGAGGCAACATCCATGCATCCTCTGTGGAGCGAGTAAGTCTCGAGTTGCCTTCCAAGGCTGTTCATCACATCGATGATTCAGATATGTGTTCCCCACCGAACCGCGTAATGGAGTGATCGATCTAACTGAGGATGAGAAGCCGTTCTATTTTAATCCTTACTCTGGCGAGCTCAGCATGGATTTTCCCAAGGCTGAGTGTACGCTTAAAGGTGGGATTCTGGCGTAAGTCTTCGCACATTATGCTCTGCACCGCACTCATCAACTCTTGCAGAGATGGTAAGCACTGTCATATCTGCTGGATACATGCTGACATCCAGAGCTTACCATGTTTGACTAGAGAGTAAGTACCGAGTGAAACTACACGTCTTGTCTGTCTGACTTTCATTCACAGTGGGAATGGGCAAGACAATCATGCTTTCCGCCTTGATCCACACCAACAAAGGTCCAGAGCTTTTCGTTGATTACGGGAAGGATTCTACTCGTCCCCGTCAATTAAGACTGGATAGCGCGTTCCGAGCCATCCCACCTACACAAACAAAACGACCAGCGAAGGGCCCTTCTGCAACCCTGATTGTTGCTCCAACGTCTCTCCTCTCGCAATGGTCGGACGAATTGGAGCGTTCTAGCGCACCTGGCACTGTGCAAGTTACTGTCTGGCACGGACAGAATAGGTTAGATCTGGATGGCTTAGAGAGTGAAGATGACAGCAGCACAGGAATCCCCGTTGTCATTACCTCTTATGGCGTTTTGGCTTCTGAGCATTGTAAGTTCGAGAAGTCAAATGGTCAATCATCGGTCTATCAAAGTAAGTCTTAATCTCTGACTCAGCCAGCTGCTGACCATCCATGGAAGTCGAGTGGATGAGAGTCATTCTAGACGAGGCACACCATTGTAAATCAAGAACAAGTAAAACGGCACGGGCCGTCTATGCACTTCGTGCAAGGCGGAGATGGGCCGTGACAGGTTCGCATTTACACACCTTCTTACGCAAGCATTGACGGTCAAGAACACCAGGAACACCAATTGTAAACAAACTCGAGGATCTTCATTCGCTCCTGTGAGAACAACCCTTTTTGTCGCATACTTACACTCACTCCCAGAGCAGAAAATTTCTGGATTACACTCCCTGGTCATCTCACCCTTTTTTCCGCTCGTCTGTATTCATTTTCGAGATCCCTATGACCACGACTGAAAACTGTTTCGAGGTTTATCACGTTACCATTTCTCGCTCGCGACCCTAAAGCGATTGAGATAGTGCAAGTCATTTTGGAGAGTATCCTACTCCGCAGAGAGAAGAATATGAGAGACAGCGATGGTCAACGGATCGTAGAGCTCCCCCCAAAGGAGGTCACTATCCAAACTCTCCACTTCTCTGCCGCAGAGCGAAAAACTTACGACTCTATCTATGATACTGCCAAACGAAACTTTGATCAGCTTAACGCCAAGGGATTGGTTGGGAAGAATTACACCCACATTCTTGCCATGGTCATGCGGTCTGTACTTTGCAAAGGGCCCCCTTTCGGTGATTGACGAACTAGTGCCTAGTTTACGACGTGCCGTGCTGCACCCAGAGCTTGTTATAGAGCCCGAAGACAGGGTGAACGAGCCTCCATCAGGCTTCAAGGGTATTGATATGGACGCTTTGATGAATGACATCGCCGAGCGACAAACCTCTGACTCGTCAAACACAAACACGTCCTTCGCGGAAAATGTACTCTCCAATCTTGCTGTATCCGAGGCGGATGAATGTCCTATTTGTCTCGATGTGATGGAGATCCCGGTCATCATTCCCCAGTGTTTGCACCGATGGTGAGCACGTCCACGTCAGCTTGCGTCACCCATAACTTATTTCGTTCTCAGCTGCAAAGATTGTATCATTTCGTACATAACGGCCTGTACCGAGCGAAGCGAAGAAGGATGCTGTCCTTCCTGTTCCCGTGGCCCTATCAAGAAAACGAGTTGATAGAGGTTTCTCGACCTAAAACAGAAGATGAAAAGAAAACTGCATCTCCCTACTCAGACGACGACAAAGTAATGGGGCTTTCGAGTGCACCAGGAGTTGAGCTACGGCGCAACGACTTCCGCTCCTCCACAAAACTCGATGCTTTGATTCAAAATCTACGTGAGCCGCACTCCGCTCAATAGATAGCAAGGGAATGATGATGCATGGCAAATAGGCCGACTGCGAGACCAAGAGCCATACTTCCGCGCAATCGTTTTCTCGCAGTTCACTTCATTCCTCTCGCTCATATCAACAGCTCTTGACCGCGAGCACCTCACTTGGTACCGCTTCGATGGTTCTATGGACATGAAAAAGCGCAGCTCGGCGATAGCCGAGTTCAAGCAAAATGAGCGTAAGCCGAAAGTTCTGATTGTTAGTCTGAAGGCTGGTGGGGTTGGGCTAAATGTAAGGATTTATTCTCTTTCGAGGTAACTCTAATCATCACACGAACAGCTTACCTGCGCTAATCATGTATTCATGGTAAATCTTGTGGTGTTCTCTACACGGCACACCTAACACTAGTCCTAGATGGATTGCTGGTGGAACGCGGCAATTGAGAACCAAGGTACAACACCCTGAATGGATCATGCCTACATACACTTGACATCGATCATAGCAATTGACCGTGTTCACCGGATAGGCCAAGAGAAGACAGTCCGTGTCAAGCATTTCATCGTAAGAGAACCTCACTTGCACAATTCTGAAATTGATGTTCGGGGCAGATTGACAATACAATTGAGGGAAGTATCCTTGAGATCCAGAAGCGCAAGACCGCCATCATCAAGCAAGCATTCCGAGGAACGAACAAGTCAGGGAAAGAAGATACTGAGAGCTTGGAAAATCTCAAGTTCATATTCGGTGATAATTAACTACAGTAACGCCAGATGTACAATGCATGATCAACAATATATTCGTACATCTCTTAGGCTAGCTGTGCTTCTTGATGGTTCCGCAAAAGCGACAAGACCAGAATTCGTGGGGTATGTCCCTTTCTCCGCATGCCAGACATGCCCACCCGACTGAAGTGTCAATGGGGCGCTCCGCCAGGCATGCATCACATTGTAAAGCTAAGCTTGCATTGATTAAGGTGCAAACGGGGCAAGTCCATTGCTCGTCATCGGATGAATTCACAGTGCTCCTCAAGGGTGGCCGCGTGGATGGACGAGATCCGCTGGCTTGGGCTGACCGTGGGGTGGGTTGTGGCCTCGAAAAAACTGGCTTTGAACCCGCAGTGCTATTCATCGTGTCGTCGTCGTCGTTCGTCAAGTCAATCACCGCCTTATATTCCGCGCTTGTTTGGGAAGCCTTAGCAACTTCACGCAAGGCAAGAGACCCCGAACCGCATGTCAAATCGTCTCGCTTTCTGCGTTCCGCAGCCTTTTAGAAGTAGTTGTGAAAGGGACATCTCTGGATGTTGCCAAGAACGGACTTACACGAGCCGCGAGTTCACGAGGACTTAGCTTCTCGA
Organism: Phylloboletellus chloephorus; assembly: GCA_038091355.1. Taxonomy (NCBI): domain Eukaryota; kingdom Fungi; phylum Basidiomycota; class Agaricomycetes; order Boletales; family Boletaceae; genus Phylloboletellus; species Phylloboletellus chloephorus. The sequence goes on along the minus strand of JBBPOI010000072.1, from coordinate 5,792 downwards.
GCGCAATGGACCGCCCACCGAGCCTGCCGCCGCCTTTGGTCAATGCCTCCGTTTTGCGTCTCTTTTCCGCGGCTTCGAGAGCCCGAACCCTGGCGAGATGCGGGGGAAGATCGTGCGAGACTCTGACGCCTAATCTGTGACCGGGAGAGAAGAAGCCCTCGCCGGCGTAACCAGAGCGCTGGAGCGCATCGTATTCGTCCTCGAGCTGAGCAAGGAACTTGTAGAATTTCTCGTCATGAGGTCCATGCACGTTGTGTGTGAGCTAATGTTACAGTCAACAGATTGTCTGGTGAAATCTTGGGGAGTTCACCTCGTGTAACATCGTTCGGACCACTGCATCCTCTTCCAGAAAGGTATCGGGAGCCCAGGCTGGACGTAGCCTCAAAAGGATCTTCTCGCCACCGTTTATGTCTAGAACGAGGGTAGTTAGGTCAGAGGAATGTAGCTTAGCACTTGATGCTCACTCAGCCCTGCGACAGTAGCCCTTGAGTACAACTTGCAGGATACTCCCGCACATCTGGAAGGCTTGGACTCACCAAGTAAAGTTGGACTGTCGGGAAAGAACTCGGCGAGTGCAGGAAGGACCCATCCATGCTTTCGCATGATGGGCTTTACCAGTGATGCCACGCGCTGCAACATGGGCAAAGCACGATCGGCGTTGGGGATATCTTTGAGATGCGTGAAAGACTTGACGAACGTCTCGGTCATGTTGAAAGAAAGCTCGAATCCTCAAGTTCTGACGGTAAGGTGGAGGGTGTTGGAGGACTGACTGCCGACGCGTCGAGCATGTGTTGTTCTCACCGCCTCGACCCCACAAAACTTGATTTCGCGCGATGGCGAGTGGATTTATTCTGCACCCTTTCGCCGTCCATGGAACAAAAGGCTGGAAGGGAATATTAATATTTTACAGTCTCGACCGCTTCCGGCATAAATTGCAGGACCCATTTATCCGTAGGCTGTAGATGCGGCCCGACGATACCTCGCGCTTCCAACGTACGTGTTGTGAGTCAGAGTTCTGGTCCCCGCGGTCTCCAGCCCCGCACAGCTGGCTTGCCGGCCTGCAAGGTTCTTCCTTAGAGTCAGCCGGATTCCCGTCTCCACCTCCTTTGAACGGCATACATTCCGGTGGATGTTCGGACTTGCCCCCCTCCATGGTGAATTCTTATCTCGGGCGCATCAACTGTTCATCGAATACCAAGCAAATGGCATCAGCCTCGACGGCACTAGGCTGCATTGGGTCAATTCATTTCAGAAGCTCCGTCTAGAAATATTGAGTCCCTGTCTGCATGTCGGCAGAGCCGCTCAAAAACCTTGTTAAAGGTTGCTAGCATTGGAACACGGTCCTACCCTCCTTGATGCTCCCACTCTCGTGACTCCTCCATCTTTGCTTTTTGACTTTCTCTTGGGAATATATTATATTCTCTTCACGATGAGCCTAATTCCTCCAGGGATTGTACTTCCCTCTGACATCAGTCCATATGCCTATGTTCAAGGTAAGCTTCATTATCCTCTATTTTCCTCTTGAGGACAATCCCCACTTTCATCAGTTGCCGTCACCAGCGCTGCTCTATACGACCATGGTAAGCCGCCTCTATACACCGCATTGAAAGGTTTTCGAACTATTGTTTCCCGCACAGCTCTTGCTCTTGGCCGCGAGGTGACTCATGAGGGCAGGCTACATTGACACACTGCTGATAGTCAATGTGTCAGGTAGAACTCATATGGGTGAGCGAATTGATAGCATGCATGCGTCAATGTTGAGCATTTGTCGCAGATGAAACCCCCGTCTCTCGTGACGGTGTTGTATGTGGTAGTAAGTAGGGTAACGTAGCCCGGAAGTGTCTTATCCAATTATCTTCCTTAGGACCGTTATCTGGGCGATGCTGTTCTTCTGTGCGTCGCTGCGTTTCAACGATGTCTTCGTGTCTGAGGCTTGCGTTGTGTATTGTCCAGAGCCAGTCTATACTGTAAGTTCTGTCTCGCTGAATTATCGGAAGTTGACCGTGGTACAGTGTGCTTTACGATGTCTACATCAAACAATGTGAGTATCTGACCCTTCACTCCGGCTTCACCTTTTGTTCAGTAATCCCAAGGAGTGTGTGAACACGTCTTTGATCACTGCCGACCTGCAGAATAATATTTTTCGACTAGGTGTACGTATCCTTCATCGATACAGTCTTTCGTTTCGACTTCTCGTTGGGGTAGGTCTACAGCTTTTCCAGTTCCGTGCTTGGGGTGCTCTGGCATATTCATGGGCTACACAAGGTTTCGATTTCCCGTAAACGAACGAATGCCATAGCTGATACGTACCCCACAGCAACCATGCAGCTCCGCATCTACGCGATGTACAGGCGCTCCAGACGAATCTTGGTCTTTCTGCTCACGATGTTCTTTTGTGAAATAGCAGCGATAGCGTTCATAATCTGGCGGGCAATTGGGCCGAGTAGTTCCCTGGAAGGTCTGTCAAGCCCCCTCTTCCTCGACCACCGTCAGATTCACGCTAGGGATACCCAGTGATCGACAACTTCGTTCCCGGAAAGCAATTCTGCGCATTCTCGGGCGTCAATCAAGGCTTTACATACATTTTCATCCCCTTTCTTTGCTTCGAATCTGTCCTCTTCTTGTTGGCGGCGCGAGTGTTCGTCGCGAACATCAGGCGCAACAGGCAAGACAGTGACGACAAGGGCCTCACAGTGAACTCTTCCATGAGCGTTTTAGCGCGCGACAGTCTCTGCTACTTCTTCGTGTGAGCGCACGTCGGACGTCGTCCAGACGGCAAAAAGTTGATGTCGAATTCGATGCAGAAACCTCTCCGCCTGTGCAGTCGTCATGGGTCTGTGGCAGAGCGTCACCGTACGTCGTCTCACTCAAGACCTGGTCCGTGCGCGTTGTTGTGTTCACTCGTCCTTCAGGAGCTATACGCGAATATATGCGTCCCGTTCGTCATGTTCCTCGAAGTTCTGGTCGGTACGAGACTCATTCTCAACTTCCGCGAGCGGTATGCCCGATCAGACAGGGACCCTGTCGTCTCTGGCAGATTCAGCTCCCTGCACTTCAGAGGAGATGACATGCAAATGGAATCCGTCCGCATGTCCGTACGATACGAAATCGAGAGGGTCGTCGTCAGAGAGGAAAGACATGGATGAAATCAATAATTTATTAGACTGCTTGCACTGAACGTAGAAATACAACCGAGCATACGGTAGGCTACTGTTGTCAACACCATGTACCATGATACCGAAAGAATCTAGACAACACGGAGGAAGATGCATACTCCAGGTAAAAGCAATACACCATTGGATCCAGTGAAACACCATGAATGAGGATGAGCATGATGAGGACGAGCACGATGAAAATGCAGACAGGTACAACACAGAAAGCAAGGAGCGCGGGGGGGCCAGTCATGCGGGACGGACAAATAATGTCATAAATATGATGCAGAGATGGGTAGCGGATGTTGGGCGTTGAATCGATCGGTCATGAAACGTGGATCTCCTCGTCGGCCTTCGTGGCACTGTACACCATGATAGAACGGATGAAATCGAGTTTCTCACGCGGGAACAGCGGGTCCGGCGGTGCACTCATGCCTCCGAAGGAGCTTGATCGTGAGCGTTCTAGAACAGGGATATCGGGGGATTTGCGGAACGAGCTCGGAGTCATACAGGGCATTTCGACGTGGGAATCAGTGCATTCAGACGGCCAATTAAACCGTTTTCGACGGAAACTGGCAAGGCAATAAGTCGCCTAATCATCTAGTCAGTGTCATGTTGGCATACCTCTCGTAATCCCAAATAAGGTCGTTCATTAATTGTGCGTCAAAGGGCATATTTCGTTCGCGAGCGACTTCTTCCAAGAACTCAGTGAGCGCAGCCTTGCACCCAATGAGCGAATGTACATGTTTGCATGCGTGCATCTCGAGCTCAAGAGGGGCCATAGGGATAAACGTGGCAGGCCAAAGAAGGAGACCGGGTGATTGAGCGGAGTGGGACGATGAAGGTGGAGTGGGTGTGATGCCAAGACGACCAGCAGCTTTGGAACTAATACTGTCAGGGACCACAGAGGGACTAACCGCGCTTTCGCCACTAGAACGGTCGCCTTTCGCTCGTTGTTTCTTTTCCTTGTCCTTGTACAGATCCCACTCGACGGTTGACATCCACTTAGCAAAGTCCTTGCCCACTTTCTTAATACTAGCACTGCTATGGGTCTCCGAACTAGCGATGGAAGATTCGTCGGAGTCTTGACCTGGGGGCGGCGCTAGGTACAGGTTGAACTCGTGGAGTTTGCATTGGTTGTACCGGCCGAAAACCTTGTCAATAACCTTGTCGATGAACTTGCGTGGCCGCGGGTGAATGGAGAACTTGCGCGAGAGCATGTCTTCGAAGAGCTTCTCTAGAGTCTTGGAGTTTTCTACGTTGTGATTCCACTCAGAGACGGGATCGTAGGCAGGTTGAGGGGGAAAGTCATCTGTCTCCACGGGAGTGGAGATATGGCTCCTGGTGCTCATGAAATCGGCGTCGTCTGTGTCAAGATCTCCCCCTTCAGCGTCTGTATGCTCCTCGTCAACCTCATCGTCATCGTCGACATCGAATGAAGAGGACGAAGGTGGGGCGACGTGGAAATCAGTCGATGGCTGTGGTGGGCGCTTGGTGTACGGAAAGTGGAGATAATCATCGATCAACTCGAGACGACCACCTTGGGTGAGAACCCTCCTGGCTTCTGAGAGGACATGCTCCCATCGCTGATATGGAACAGAGAGAGAGAGGTTAGCCATTCGCACTAGATCGAACGTGTTCTTAGGAAACGGCAATTTATATTTGACACTGACAGGAATTGATGAGAATCAGAGGTTCAGGAGGTGGGTGAACTCACAAGTTGCCTTGTTTCCACCTCACATTGGTGGGTTTGTCATCAGTCCCACGCAAGCGAGCAGGATGAAGGAGGTCAAGGCCAATGACATGAGATGATGGCCAGAACTCGGCAGCGTCCACCACCCACCCGCCAGCGCCACACCCCAGGTCGAGAATAGTCTTGGGTGGGGCGTGTGTAAAATCATGGAGGGACGGGGAGTGGTTGGGATTGAGGCGTCGCAACAGAAGGTCAGAGAACCTGTCGCTGAACGAGGGTAAATGGGAGAAAAGGACGAATAATGGGAATGCATACTTGTCCAGCAGAGTCCTGTCATACGCTTGCATATAGGGGGCGTCGTCACGTGAATATGGATGGTGCTTCATTCCTTGACGAACGACTAGGCGGTCCCTGTGCTCGAAGAGTTGTGCGGCAGGATCGCGAGGATCGCGCTGGTTCTGTCGTGGAGATGGCAGCGAGAAATTGGGTGGTTGGAATCGCGAAGGTGCGTCGTCTAGCGGAATACGAGGAGGGAGGCCAATTGCGAGAGGGTCGATGTCCATCGGGGTCGGAGAGCACAACGACTTTTTCTTTTTCCTGAGTAGAAAGCTAATAGGGCCTTCGCGCTTGGGAGAGTCCTGGGAGGTGTCGGAGGGGCTGTTGAGAGGAGCGAACGGATGGCGGAGGTCTGCGACGGACGCGGTTCGGAGGGAAGATTTGCGGGAGGGAGATTCCTTGGACATTATGGTGAAGAAGGCCGAGTCGAGGCGGTAAAGAGAGGCAGAAGGAGTATGGAGGGAGGAGCGTGGGGTGGAGTGGGTGCTGTCGGAGTCGTCGTCGGTGGAATGGAGGACGAGGGGGGGCGGGATTGAGTGTGCCTTTGGGGGGTGGATATAAGACCGGCGCGGGGAGTCAAAGCGTCGGTGGAGGGCGGCCAACGGCCCTTG
>JBBPOI010000071.1:0-33828 GCA_038091355.1 Phylloboletellus chloephorus | reverse complement strand
GCGCGGGGGGCCCCGCGCCCCCCCGCCCGCCCCCCCCCCCCCCCCCGAGGAGAAGGAAAGAAGACAGACCGAGATGTGTTCGCGTCGGGTTTCCGCTGCGAGAATAGTCGTATTCGCCACTGATGCCCTTGAATGTGGCAGTCTGGTATATTGGCACGGACGAGGCGCCGTACTGGTCCTTGTGATCCGGGTTCTCGACGGTCGCGCAGAGCGTCGAGAAGCGGTACGGCTGGCGTGGCCGGTACGGCGAGTCTGGCTCTGGCGTGGGGAGCTCGACAGCGCGGGCGACGTCGAGAGGCTTTGTGACGGTCATCGTCGCTGCTGTCGGTGTCGAGCGCCGAGCACTCTTGATCGCGCGATTTCCTCACGTGACACGCCCAGCATGCCGCGAGCAGCGACAAGGGACCACGGTGAGCACCGCTGCTCGTCGTGCGGCACGGCGAGCTCACCCCCGTACAGCGGACAGACACCCGAAGCAGGCGCTTGCACCCCAAGTCATCGCAAAGCGCACTAGGCGACACCTCGAAGAGCTCGAGGTCTGTGCACCCCGCCGACGGTGACTGAAACTGACCGGACCGTCCAGCGCACAAACTATGCCGCCTCGTCGCTGGTCGACGACCCCGACTCGGACGCGGAGTCGTCCTCGAACCAGAAATCAAAGTTCCGTGCGCGACAGACGGTGATCTCAGACAAGCGCGCGTTCCCGACCCCTAACCAGGCGAAGAAGAAAAAGTCGACGATGAATGTGCGCACAGCGATTCTGTATCGGAAAGGGCTCGCTGCGTTGATCGACGAGAGCGTGAGTGTCCCGAGCCCGCCGTCCTGCGCTGCTCACGACACGCACAGGGCCTGTCGTCGCTGCCGTGTACCCAGCCGTCGTATCTGACTGCATCCGCGCCGGGCTCGCCATTCCCCCCGCGGATGCTCTGCTCTGTGTGCGGCTACAAGGGGGCATACCGCTGCAACAGGTGTGCGATGCCATACTGCGATGCCCGCTGCGGGGAGGTGCACGCCGAGACGAGGTGTGAGCGGAGAGTAGTCGGATAGTTACCCATCAATTTTATCTATTTTTTCCTGACTCCGTATGACTTGCCTCTCGACGTTCAAAACTTTGGGCGTGTCCAGCCGACGATGTGTCCACACCAGCACGCAGACTCCCTCCCCGCTCAAAAGGACCAAATGGTAGCCGTCAACGGCGTCAACGGCGTCAACGGCAGACACGACCCTCGCCAACGAAACCCCTACGCACCCCGCGCATCCGATTTCCTGAACAATCTCTCCAACTTCAAGATCATCGAGAGCACCCTCAGAGGTCCGTCTCACGCCCATACATCGCCGCCCGCTCATCATTCCTCCAGAGGGCGAACAATTCGCTAATGCCTTCTTCGACACCAAGACAAAGATCGCCATTGCCAGGGCCCTCGATGCCTTCGGTGTCGAGTACATCGAGCTCACCTCCCCCGCTGCCTCCGAACAGTCTCGCATTGATTGCGAGGCCATCTGCAAGCTCGGCCTCAAGGCAAAGGTCCTCACTCACATCCGCTGCCACATGGACGATGCCCGCATCGCCGTCGACACCGGTCCGTCCTTTCCTCACCACCGACCAGATGGCCCTCTAACCACATCCACAGGTGTTGACGGCGTCGATGTCGTTATCGGCACGTCTTCCTTCCTCCGCGAGTTCTCGCACGGAAAGGACATGGCTTACATCACAAAGACCGCAATCGAGGTCATCACCTTCGTCAAGTCCAAGGGCATCGAGGTCCGCTTCTCTTCAGAAGACTCCTTCCGCTCAGATCTCGTCGACCTTCTCTCCATATACCAAACCGTCGACAAGATCGGTGTCAACCGTGTCGGCATCGCAGACACTGTCGGCTGTGCAAACCCGAGACAAGTATATGACCTTGTCAGGACTCTGAGAGGTGTCGTCCGTTGCGACATCGAAATCCATCTCCACAACGACACCGGCATGGGTATGTCTTCTCTTCGACATCCCGAGCCCTCTCGTGTTGAGTGCAACCGATCACTAGCTATTGCCAACGCGTACACCGCCCTCGAAGCAGGTGCCACGCACATCGATACTTGTACGTCCTTACTTCCCCACTCGTCATCGCAGTCTCACTCAGCTCCCCAGCCGTCCTCGGAATTGGCGAGCGTGTTGGCATCACCCCTCTCGGTGGCCTCATCGCTTGTCTCTACGCTGCCAACCCAGAGTACGTCAAGTCCAAGTACAATCTCCCCATGCTTCGTGAAATCGAGAATCTTGTCGCCGAAGCTGTAGAGGTCAACGTGCCATTCATGAACCCAATTACGTGCGTGTTCCTTCCTCAGTTTAGCCCCATTTCGCCGATGCACGTTGCTTTAGTGGTTACTGTGCATTCACGCATAAGGCTGGTATTCACGCCAAGGCAATACTCAACAACCCCAGCACCTATGAGATCTTGAAGCCCGAAGACTTTGGCCTGACCCGATACGTCTCCATTGGGTGAGCAGTGCAAAGGTTTACTAGCCGCCGTAGACTGATCTTCTCTGTCGCAGTCACCGACTTACTGGGTGGAACGCCGTCAAGAGCCGTGTCGAACAGCTCGGCCTCCAACTCACCGACGACGAGGTACTTCTAAACTGCTTGGACTGACCTAGACATCAATGGCTTACTTGCCCAACGTAGATCAAGGACGCCACCTCCAAGATCAAGGAGCTTGCGGACGTCCGCACACAATCCATGGACGACGTGGACTCGCTCCTCCGTGTCTACCACTCTGGCATCCAGAGCGGAGAGCTCGCTGTGGGACAGAAGGAGGCGCTTGATCGTTTGCTCAAGAAGCACCGCGAGGAGTCAGTGTCAGGGGCTCCAGAGGTTGTTGCGACGGCATAAATCATCTGATTGGGTGGTCCAAAAAACCCTCCCCCCTCTGGACGGAAGCAGGTTTCTGGACTCCCAGCTAGCACAAAAGCGACATGTGATCGCGCATCCGTATTCACTATATGTCGGGGTCTATTTAGTTGTTTGCTTGTTTCTGCGGCAGTGTGATCACCCTATCGCTGGATGATTTACTGTCACACCAGCGGATGAGATGTTGATCCTCATCAGCTTGATGCGACGATAGCGGATGGCAGCAATCGCTGCTTAGCGATGCAACAAGTATCTGCCGGATTCGCTCAGCAAGTGTGCTGGCCCGACAGCTTTCGGCCTGACGTGTTTGACGTCTGTGCCTGTGCGTGGAGGGTGGCTCTCGAGTGAGCAGGCGAGCCGATGTTGAGACCGAGCTTCACGCCAATGGTTCATGGTTCTCGGGAACAGTGTTCGGGCAACGTCGAGTAGATATTTGGCTGTGTCCGATATAAATTACTTGTGTTGAGGATGATAACATTTGACGCCATACCATCGCGACGTTCCATGAAATGCTCTGCCGAGCCGCAATTAGGGATCTTGATCCACGTTCAACGTGCCTAGGAGTCCAGAGCGTCCGCGGGATCAAGGAAAAGATCGAGGAGAGGGCGATATGGAGGACCAGATGTTACGCGAGTCTCGAGATCAATAGATGATCGTGATTTGAGGTCGAATCCCAAGCAGAGTCCAATGAGATCAGATGTCTGTCGTTGTGGTAATCTGTATCGAAATACACATCAGCTGGCGTGTCACGCAGCCCAACATGACCACCCCGAAACGCCATCAGCGACAGAACCACCTTCAAGTAAGGTTCGCCGTTCAGGAACTGAACCCAGATCGAAAAGGAACTGCTGCATCACCCATTAATCGCGTGGCCCGCAGCAACTTCTACCTTTCAGAGAGAATGCCGCTCGCTAGCTGAGTTCATTGTGCCAGTAAATGGAGTGGCGCACACAGATGGTAGGAAATAGTCTCCCACCGTGAGATCGAGGCGAGACAATGAACAGGAATTCGGCGTTGACTGTCTCCATGATACTTTAGCGACTTGCATGCAAGGCCAGCTTGTTACGTCCCAAGATGTATTAACTTGAACACAGCCAGTGTGCACTCACAATTCAAGGGGTTAGTCAAGTTAATGACCCTACGGTGCTTCGGTGCTGGACTATTGGCAAGGAACTACCACTTCAGTCATAAATAACATCAAGGAATTGGGAGATGCAGCTAACCTTGATTCAAATGATCACATTGACGAGAGCAGTGGCACAGCTCGGCTATCGTATTCGCTTGCTAGCTTGCTACATTACATGAAATCTAAGGTGACATTAAAACAATTGTGAGAACACAAGTAGAGACGTGGTGCCTAGAAACATATTCGATAACTTGCATACCGCCCACTCGTCTCGCTAGGACGTGTAATTTTGACTACTTGGCCGCGCCGAAGGCCATAATACCGGGCGACAGGATCTGCCAACTGAATGCGCGGAAGTTGTGTTTCCTTCAGTCGACTGATCCACGACTGCCTCAGCAGACAGATTGCCAATGACGAGCAGAACATACTATTTTTGGAGTAATTGTTTCTTTTGCTCTGGTGTAAGGACTTCATGCCGAGCAACCAGAGTGTGGTGAGTTATGTTGACCAGTAGATCAGCCTCGGAGAACTCTTCAAGCCGGTATTGTTGAGACATCGCTGCAATGACCTAAAGAAATGAGGTCAATGCGACGGTGAGGGTCCGTAAACTCACTTTTCGCGCCGACGGAGTCATGTTTCCCGGAAAGATGATGATGCCCCTCTGGATGGACTTCTCCTCAAGGATGCCGAGTAGCCTTGCGGTGAGGTGAGCGTCTGTACAGGATACCTGGGATTAGCGCGTACTTGCGCATCGTCTTGACACCAACACTTCTTTCGTCGGAAAAGAAGATGAATATCTGGTCGGCAGGGTTTTCTCGCGAATTGGTAAAGAAATTGAGTTGATTTCGGCTGGCGGTCCCATCAGCTGCAGGGGATCTGCTGGCTTGGGACGACCACGTACTCTACGCTCCCGCCGCTGTTTGCATAGTGTGCTCTGAAGGTGACGAGGTCCATGTTGATTTCGTCGTCAGAGACTTGGTATCCCTGGCTCGAGGATGAGATGTCTGGCACAAGACGGGCTATGAAGTCGACGGACTCTGTCCTTGACGAGTTCGTGGATCGTCCGGTTGACTTTCCACAGTTTTGCGGTCTCGTCCTCTGCCATGGCGCGGGTGCAGGTCCAAGTCGTATTCGAATCGAACTCAGCCACAGACTTGCATGGCCCCGACCAACTCGACGCTGCCGCTCTCCAATGCGCTGATGGTATGTCTCGTCGCCGTTCGCGAGCCCGCGCGTTCCAATCGCCACTCTTGCAGACCAAGCTCAAGCCAGCCAAAATCTTCAAGGGCGCCGTCGAGCCCACCCCACCCCCGACGCCGGGCAGCAGTTCGAGAGTGAATGCTGGTCCACGGCATATCACCGCAATCACCTTTGACGACAGAGGCGACCAAGTCCTCACCGCATCCGAAGATGAGACGTTTCGGTTGTACAGCTGTAAGACGGGCAAGCAAGTCATCCTCGTCGCGACCTCTGGTGCAGCACATCGTTGACCTGCTGGCAAACAGACACCTGAAGACTCTGTACTCGAAAAAGTACGGGGTCGATCTTCCTCGTTTCACCCACAAGAACACGACCGTCGTGCATGCCTCCACCAAGGAAGACGACACCATACGATACCACTCCCTCCACGACAACAAATATCTGCAGTATTTCAAGGGACACAAGCAGCGCGTGATATCCCTCGAAGTATCCCCTGTGGACGACGGATTCATGTCTGGCTCTATGGACAGGACGGTCCGCCTCTGGGATCTTCGCGTGCCTGCCTGCCGCGGCCTCCTGAACCTCCCCGCCGCCCCCGTGATAGCATACGACACGTCTGGAATCGTCTTTGCAGTAGCCGTCAATCAGTATTCGCGAATTCTCTTGTATGACCAAGCAAATTACGACAAAGCACCCTTCCTTACCATCACACTCGAGGACCCAACGCTCGTTCTCGTCAGCTACCCTCCTCGACCAATCTACATCACATCGCTCGCTTTCTCCTCGAATGGCAAGTATATCCTGGTGGGCTGCTCGGGCGATGCACACTACATCATCGATGCCTTCGAGGGCCATCTCCTTGCCAAACTAGAGGGGCGCATCGGGCTCGAGCGTCGACGTGTGGACGCTCCTCAAAGCATAGACCCGGTCAGAGGCAACAGCGGAGAGGAGGTCTCGTGGACGCCTGATAGCAAATATGTCGTAAGTGGGAGCCTCGACGGACGGATCGCCGTTTGGGATATCCAGAACCTGCCTGCGCGGTCCGGTCAAGTCGATCTCAAGGTTCCACCACTACGTCTGCAGCCTCTGGCGAGCTTGGACGGACATCCAGGTCCTTCTAGATGCGTACGTTTCAATCCTCGATTGGCGATGATGGTAACTGCTGGGGCAGAGTTGGTACGTGCTTATTTTCTTCTTTCTCGCGCCGAAATGGAGCTGATCATCTCCAGGCATTCTGGCTGCCGGACCAGTCAGCAGACAACGAAGAGGTGGCTAAGGAACTACTCCGAAAAAAGTAGTCTACCAGGGGGGGAGATAATCTGTCCCCCCCTCCATGTTCTGAGTTGTGCTCGTAGAACAACTCAGTATGTCGTCGATGGTAAATGGGTGGATTCAGGAGTAGTATGTCACTTGCATTCATCCACTACATTGACACCTACAGTAATCCACCAGCATTGGCCAAATGAAAATAGTACATGAGTTCCAGTCACATCGGACAAAACCACCGCAACATGATTGGAACGTGAGAGAAGCTGAGCACGAGCTACTTGTTGGGCTCACCGACATTCGTTTACAGCTAAAATACCGATATTTCATAGTTTCTATGGTAAAAGCAAAACACGCAAAGAAGAATTATTGCTGTTGACATGCTGGTCGGCTTTGTGGTCCCATCTGATCTCAAGTTCAAGGCTTCCTCACCTTGCCAGCGCGATGCTGGTGATATCGGTAAGACCGACAAGATCTCGCTACTTCATGATTGACTATATACTAATCCATTCCCTTATCATGTTGTGGTGAATGCAGTCACGACTAAAATCTTAGTGGCGCAAGTGCCGCTGGATCACTGTGCACAAGACACAAATCGACCTAGCGACCAAGAATAAACAAGACATGGAGAAAAAGGCAGCTATTTAAGCTGTTGACAGCTTCGCAAGTGAAATCTGGTTCGTGGCAACGTTCGTAGAGAAGTAAGCGTTCTTCAGGAAAACATCTCCAACCTGAGTGATTCATCAACGGCTGCGGTCTGACAAGTCAAAACAAATACCACTTACCAGCCACTCGGTAGCAGTGCCAATAGACTGGGGCTGAATTCCAGCTGTGCAATCGCCGGTGGGGTTGTTGAGATCGATAGGAAGGACCGCAAGATCTCTGGGGTCGATCGCGAACGACGCATTCCCGAATGAAAGAGCCAGGCTTGCTTGGGTGGTGCAAGGAATCGTGCATTGTTGCGTGTCACATGCACCGCCCACGCTCTGCATCACTTGCTGTGCGTCCGCGGGAGGTGCAAGGATGAGGGTGGTACCAGTGTCGAGGATCGCGGTCCGTCCAGCAAGACCGGTACTAGAACCATTGACCGTGATGGCGTCCATCGCACCCTCCCAGAATCCCTGCGTATTGACATTAGGGATAGTAACAAGGGTGTTTGCGATGAACTTGGAGGCGTCAAGTCCACCAAAGGTGATCTCTCCATCGTTGAGCTGATCAGCAAGACGTGAGATCTTAAAAGAGGTGATGGGTGCCTGGATGAGCATATTTGCTGCGAGCGATTCAACTGGAGTAAGAACTTTCTGCTGAGACAGGGACTATACAAGCCGAAATGTGATTTCCGGTAAGCTGACGCAGCGGTGGAACAGCTTACCGATTGAGCAAGGCCCATGAGGCCATCGAAAGCTGTGGTGTTGGAGGCAAACTGGATAGACTCTGCAGTCGCAACGCCAAATGTATGGTTATTTAGCGCGAAACCTGCAATGTTGATATTATCCTGGCAGAGAAGACCCTGTACTGCCCCGGATCCATACGTGACTTCGAATTGTTGGGTGGTCTGCACGAAGGAGCTGGAACCTTGCGGGCCAAGGGTAGTATGGTTGCCCTGGATGATGTCAATACTCATTGAACGGGAGCGAACACCTGTAAACTTACGCAACCTCCTTGCTGGGATTGACAATTCTCGCCAGCAACCCCTGAGCTGGATTTAGCTACGGTCCTGGACAGCTCGTGTGAGTGACCTACAGAAATCAGCACTACCCGAATCCATGAGCAGTTGGAAGTCCCGTGGAGGTGACCCGATTTGAATGGTAGCGAGATATGAAGTATCATCGGCACTAGCGTGGATCAACATCCAACTTTCATCTGTGAAAGGAAGGGATTTCAACTTACTCAATGTTCAATCCAAGAGAGCCGTTGGCAGTAGGTGGATTTGCGACCGTCACTCCGCCGTTGATGGCGGCTTGGATGTCGAGCGGGGAAGTGCCATTACTAGCTGCTGCACCTCCAGCAACAGTTCCATTTCCGGTACCCATCGTGACATTGGTCGCTCCGGAACCAATTGCACCAGTACCTAGCCCTGTCCTTGAAACAGCAGCGGCCATGCCAGCCCTATAAAATCTTTTGCTAAAGTTGGAGTCTTGGGGAGCCCTAACACCTGCCCCAGAACGTGAGCCCGGCCCGCTCTCCAGGAGATACAGCCTCTTGTGCAGCTCGGAGCGGAGATCATGCTCGGATGGCTCCTCGCGCCCCGACATGCGGGCGAGACGCTTGGAAGCACGGTTGATGTGTTGTTGCAGAAGCTGACGGGATCATAAATGAGGTCTCTGGGGAAGAAGGGGAGAACTTACAACTTGAGGGTGGATGTCCGCGCGTGGGGTGTGAAGACGTTTGAGGGGAATGGTAACCATTCCGGGTTTAGCTGGAAGCTGACGACGTGCGGAAGTGGGAATGGCGTCTACTGGCACGAAGTTCAGGAGACATGACAGAAGATACAAAGCGAACGACAATTGTTGCATGGTCGTCACGGAATGTAAGAGATAATGGGAAATGGGATTCGGGAGTCGACCAGCGACACTAGCGTCAAGCGCGACGAGGGACTAAAGGAAAGGGACTGAGCCGACTAGCGACTGTAAAGCGAACACGATGGAGAGATGGAAGCTGGGCTGGTTTGTCGACGCTCTGTCGCATTGTTTTACATACTGGTAGGCTGGGTTTGTTACGTAAGATGGCGGTAACGAGGAGGACAAGACAATGCAGGTCACCTTGTCGACGCACTCACCACGCATCGCTTGACTCAGTTTCCTTTCAGAATTATTTCCGGTTTGAAGTTGCTGCAGCAGAGCACTGCATGTGTTGCATGGAAACAGAAACATTGGATATAAAGTCTCAATATTTGAGTTGCTACAAAGGGGCTCGGCATTGGTTATCTAACTGGACGCAAGGTATGTGCCTATCAGTGGACCAAGCACCCTACGACCGGCTAGACGCACCTCATCCGTACATGTGACCAGCTAGTAAGAACTAGAGCTTCGCTGATACATGGGGCAAGGGCAGTGTGTGCTCACGCACATCCAATCGCACCGCCTCCAAGCAGTCTTTGTAAAGGAAGGTCTTGATCGCGCCCCACACACCTTGTTTGGGAAGAGCACAAAGCTCTTTAGCGAGCCTTGTGGCCTCCTTTAATACGCTCTCAGTCCCAAGATCGACACTTGTTCCGCTGCAACTTGCAAGACGGTCCACGATGCCTACTGCGTGTGCTTCAGTTGGTGTGAAGCGGTGCCCTTCAAGGGCAATACGTCGCCGCAGAGCAGGGTCGGATACCTTGGCATTGAGGATGGCGGCAAGCGAGAGGGGCCAAGGTGCACCGAAATGAACCTGACATATGTATTAGCTGAACGATCCATGGAGTCGCAAGCGATGAAAGCGGGGAATAGGAGGGGGAGCTACCTCGTTCATGCATAACCATGCACGCCTCTTGCTGCCGTCGGTCATGACACGGTAGTCACAACAAAGCGCGAGCATGAAGCCACCCGCGAAGCAGTGGCCATTTATGGCTGCGATGGTCGGAACTGGGCAAGGATGAGCACTAGGGGCGACCGACGAGAGAGAACGCACTGGGAAAGGTCAACAACCGCGCATAGAGTGGATTTGCGGTATCTGAGGGATAGGAGAGGATCTGTATAGTGAGGACATGGCGAGGGCGTGCATGCACACACGGGTAAAGAAGTCGGGGTTGTCCTTGACGCTCTCATACAAGAAGCCATTGCTGAAGAACTTGTCCTGATTACGATTACCGACGATGATGAGAGCACCGTCTCCGCCTGTGGCCTGCCTGTTGTGGGA
Organism: Phylloboletellus chloephorus; assembly: GCA_038091355.1. Classification (NCBI taxonomy): domain Eukaryota; kingdom Fungi; phylum Basidiomycota; class Agaricomycetes; order Boletales; family Boletaceae; genus Phylloboletellus; species Phylloboletellus chloephorus. Next base: position 23,500 of record JBBPOI010000071.1, on the reverse strand, counting down.
CCAGTGTTTCTCGACAAAGTCGAGTGCAGGGCGGAGTGCATCGTCGATGAGGAGGGCGGAGAGTCTGGAGTCCTCGCCGTTGTGGAGCTCGATTATCCACAGGGCATCCTGAGCTGCAAAGAGTGGTCATGCGCGCGCGGGGGAGGGGGCGGGGAGATGCGCACGGTGGGTGACGGTGACCAGCGGCTGGGAGGCGGGAAAGTGGGTGGGGGTCATGGAACAACCTGGGTGTCATGTGACACCTCTTGTTTTCTTGCCATGCGTCTGCAGACGTTCGTTGCGCGCGGCCTTGCCCTCGTCGCCCTCGCCGTCTCTGCATGTCGGTCTCCACCTCGCTTCCTGGCCCGCAGTGTGCTCACCTTCTCCAGCGCGGGCAGAGCCAACGGAGCCCGACCTCGCAATTCAAGCAACGTTCCCCCCGCAAAACCCCTTTGGTCGTATGTCCATTCGGCCGCCCTCTCGACCATCTCGCTGACGCGTCCACAGACGTCGTCAATGGCGAACGCAACCAGATCTTCCTGCTTGTCGAAAACAAGAGCGATGAGAATGTAACCCTCAATGCTGTCGGTGCCTCTTTCCATCATCCCGAGAGCGGTGCCCTGGTGAAGAACGTCTGTTCCGTTTCTTGTTTCTCTTTCCTGCCTGACCAGCGCCTCCTGTCCAGATTACTCCGCTCACTTATGGTCTCCCCTTGCTAGAAAAGTCCAAGCTCCAAGTCCCTTACGCGTTCTACTCAGAGTAAGCTCTCTCTTTCCCCGCTTCACTCCAGGACTAACGTGGATTTCTCAGGTTCAAGGTGCGTACACCATCTTCATGTATTCTAATCCCTCATCCCGGCATGGATTGCAGCCGGGAGACCTTCGTCTCAACATCTGGCTGGAGCATTCTGTGAATGTACGTCTTTACCATACATACTTCACGCGCTGTCCACTCACTTGCTTTTTCACAGGACCACAAGTACCGTGTCACAGCCTTTGACTCTGTGGTCACCATCGTCGAGCCCGAAGGTTCCTGGTTTGATTACAAGCTGTCAGTCCCAGGCCATATCACAATATCACCCTCTAATCTCCTCGTGTTCAGTATATCGACATACCTAATCGTCTGTGCATTCCTCGGTGGGGCCTCGTACTTCGTCTACCTCTCCTACTTTCCCCCCACGAAAGCCAAGAAGCCCAAGCGGACTCGCCCCGAAGCCAGTGCGCCTGTTGGCACTTCTAGTGGAGCTAGATACGAGGAAGAATGGATCCCTGCGCACCATCTCAAGAAACCAACGGCGAGGAGGACCACTGCTGTGCGCAGTGGAGAGGAAATGAGCGCTGGCGAGACGAGCGGGACGGAAGGGAGCAAACGCAAGGGCAGGAAGTAAGGTCTTCCAACTCTGGCTTTCGAATTGCCGGTCAATCTAGGTAGATAATTTCCGTCGCCTCCATTATCGTCGGATGGACGCATAGTTTATACATGAAACTTGGCGTGCGATCATGCTGAGCCTAGCCAAGGCACGTTCACTCGGGCAGGACAATCGGTAACCGAAGAGAGTGGAATCTCGTTCATTCAAACATCGATTTTCTTGTACCCCTTCACCTATCCGTCCAAAATTCCAGTCAATTGCCATGTTGTGCCGCACAGACCGACATACTTTGTTTTCCAGAAGCATTTGAGCGTACTTTTCCGACAACCACCGACAGTTCTCGAGAGAGTTGACGCCCTCGTGTCGCTGGCATTTTACGAGCTCGTCTCGCACCAGGCGCGCCTCCATGGCTTTCACCCATGACTCGCGGATGGAATCCTCGCGTTCCTGGAGTTTGGCTACGTCCAGACCGGTGGAATTGTGATACAATGGTTGGTTGCATACGGAACTGGGTCGTAGGAGAGAGCTTACCTCTGATCAGTTCAGCTCTGTCGTCGGACATGATGGTCGAGTGTGGCTGGAATGCAGGGACGTGTTGCGTTTTATTTGGTCAAGTCTGGCGCTGACCTTCACTGCGGCATGCTATTACATTGTCGACTTCACCGGGTCGGTGACACTCAACCCTAAACTCTCTTGCAATCTCACTGAAAGTGTTTCCATCTTCGAAAAGGACAAAGTACTAATCTCTAGAGTCGCGCCAATAAAAGCAGAAGATGGTATGATGACTGTCACCCCTAGTGATACCCATATCTACGATCGGAAGTGTGGAGGCGAGGATGACAAGGCAATTCTCTAAAAATCAATATCAATGTTGCTACTGACAGAAAAAAGAATTCCTGTCAGAAGCATGACGCTGGAGAATTGGAGCAGCAATCATCATCGTCCAAATTCCCTGGATTTCCCCCACACCATCATCATCGCCGAATCCTTCCAGACTCTGGTTGCGTATGAGGTGTAGGGCATTCCAGTCAGCTGCATGTGCAGAGTTACAGCTGTAAACGAGGCAAATGAGCTTACTATGATCGTGGATATCGCCAACCTGCTGTCAGCAAAATGGTGACTCGGTGCTCCTGAATTCTCTTCGGGACGAAGAATCAGCAGAACACTCGCCAGAATACAGGACCATGAATTTTCTGTACCCTCAGGACAAGCGTTCCCTTACGCCTCGGAGCAGAGACTTACAGCGATTGCCTCAACCTTCGCTGGATGATTGACGAAACCAGTGACGATCAGGACAACTGGGCGCGCAAAGATATCGATATCTTGATGGACCCAGAGTTCATGGATAACTCACCTCTCGCTCAGCCCACGAAAGAGTGAGGATCATTGCTTCTTCCGGCTGCTGCTCAGGCTTCCATAGCTTCCAAATGCGTTTCTCAGAAGAGGTGCAGCGAAGCAGTTCATCAAGCATGTCGAAGACTTCATCAACACGTTTGTCTTGGAAACACAGCTTCGCGAAGAGGTAGAGATTTTCGATCAACAGGTTTTCATTCGAGTTCGTGGCGTTTCCACCCGACCCCGCAGTGGCTGACGAGCCATTTGAAAATCCTGGTTTCTTAGAGAAGTATCATTCTGCTGGGGACATAACTCGGTTGACCAACGTTTCTGCCTTGTAATGTAGCATGACCTTTGCACTGACTTGGGCGACATCCGGGACGCGTACTCTTTCAAGATGGAGTACAATAACGGTCACGAAGCGAAAAAAAAAGACTTCGTGACGATATTGATGCGGGGAATGGATCCGCAGCCAATGTTGTGTGCAAGAAGCTGATGGATGCCTACTTCGAGGAATAAAAGAACATGAAGCTATAGGGCGAAGAACTGGATGCCGACCTGAATGGCTACATCGACGGGCTCGGACAATGGACTGGAGAGGTCCTTCGAGACGAAGAGGAAGCGTCCGAAGAAGTGCGGAAGAACGTGCCTTGTAGCACCATTCGACTTGCCCTTCGGTACTTTCGTGGCACAGTCAGGTCTCCTTGCGTTGCAGTGCTACATACATTAAATCTCTTGTCGGTGCAGAGATAATGTTGATATTGAGACGGGATTTGTCATGTAGGTGCAGATCTACCGCGGGCTACTCAAGGCTTGAGAGGTGAATCATAAATTATGGGTGATGTCCTACAGAAACTAACGCAGCGTAAGCCGAGTGACACAGTGACATGAATGACCTTACCATAGCCATCGGGCTGTGTCAATAGTGAATTCCCCGGACAGTCCCTCCCGTGTACATCGTCCGCCTTCATGGTGCACGAGGCGCCTATGGGAGATACAGCGTGTTACAATAGGTACTGGCAACTACTGCCTCGTGCAATGATGAGCAAAACATACGATATTGCTTGAGGGGCGTAGAGAACAATTATTGCACTTGCTAGGCAGAGATGGCAGATGTGAAAGTGAGGAGTGAAATCAAACAGGTCAAGGATGAGGAGACGACGGCGGGAGCTGATTTGCGTTGTACACGACCACGACCGAATACCATAATAGCAGTCAAGGAGGGAAGTGAGGATGCGCTGCAGACAGATGAAGAACATGACGGGGCGGCGTAACGGGCGCGAAAAGCGTGGTCTACAAAGTGAAGTAGATATCCTGTGGTAATCTGGGCTACAGTTCATCTGCAACATTGACAGAAAAGTACGGATGGTGCAGGGCTTCCCGCACAGTTATCCGTTGGGCGGGATCAAAAGCAAGTAGTCGTCGCACGAGATCCAAAAAATGTTTGTTGATCTGGTCGCTGGGTGGTATAACCTCCTGGAAGGAAAAGAAGTTGAGTGAATAGTGGCCAGGATACGTATGAAGAATTACCACGAGTGACTTGGTTGCCCGAACATCCTTCTTGCTTTGCCGCGATGCCTTGGGCTTGGGCCAGTCAAGCCGTGGACCTTCCTTGAAGAATTCGGGCTTCGACCGTGCCCCGGCACGGGCAAAGCGATCCGGCATCTTTCCCATAACCGCCTCCATCATGGCAAGGTGCTCGAGATTATCGTGCGTTTGATAGAGTGCGACGCCGGTATAAAATTCGACAAGAATGCATCCTAATGAGTATGCATCACACGGGTACGACCACCCTAAACCTGTACAACGGACTTGAAGTAAGCAAAAAGAATGACATTCGCAAACGAGAAGAAGCGCACCAAGGATGATTTCCGGTGCTCGATAGTGACGCGTCGAAACAACCGTTGAATGATACTCTTCCTCGAATGTCGCAGAACCAAAATCTATGAGGCGGATGTCTGTGGATTGAAGTATCCGTTTCGTCCGTGGTGGAGCATTGCGCTTTACATAAATCCCATTACATCTAAGTTGCGTGTCGGAAATGCGGCAACCGCTCACCTTGCCAGGCACGGGTACAACGGCAAGCCTGTAGTCGTTGTGCACCAGTAAGATGTTTTCCGGTTTAAGATCCGTATGAATCAAGTGAAGATCATGCAAGACTAGAGCCGCAAGCAACGTGAGTTAGACCACGATGCAGCAAGGTAACAACATACAAGCAACGCTTCCAAGCAATTGCTTGGCGAAAGATTGTATGTGGTTCCGGGGAAACGGGGCAAATTCGTTCTCCTTCAAAAAGTCGTATACACACATGCCCAACAATTCCGAAACTAGGCAGATGTGGTTTCGATGGTCAAACCAGTGGAGTAGATGGATGCATTTACTAGAAAAAGATAGTAGAATGTTAACATTTTGTAAGTCGCTGATCATGCAGACGAACTGGGTGTTTGGGGGGTCTCTCTCCTTGAGCTTCTGGAGGACACGTATTTCGATCTTGCTCGCATCACGGTACTTTGGTATGGCACGAATGATCTTGATCGCGACTCGGTTCTGTGTTTGGATGTCAACTGCTTCTACAACTTTGCCGAAGGTCCCTTGACCTAACAGTCGAACGGTGCGATCTGCGAGCGACAGGTGGTCGGATGGGGTCAATAAAATAGCAAACGGATGGTGGCTTACAACGATTATAAATTATGTCGTCTGGGACAATAATGTAGTGGCCTTCCTTATCATCACAAGGGACGACGCCGTTGGATGCCTGATGACGAATGAATGCTGGGTTTCTGGCCAAAACCGAGTTTTTAAGCACGTACGTCTGCGGTGGCAGGCCCGCTGCCGTTGGCCCAGGGTACAGCCGCGTGCTGATGGAGGCCAGCAGCGACCTTCTTGACAATGGTCCCACGGGGGTCGTCAGCCTGGTCCCGCTTCCTCTTCTTTGGCGCTGGTGCCACCAGCGCTGCAGAAGAGGTGCTGGCAGACAGAGCCTGTGCCTCTGCAGCGGCACGGGCTCTGGTCCTGATTGGGGCTGAATAGGGTGGAGGTTGGTACGAAGCGGAGTATGCATTGGTATGGGTTGTTGCGGGAGATATGGTGGATGGAGGCGGAGTGTCTTCAATGACGATTACTTCGCGGACTCTGCCTTGGTTGTCGACTTCTTGGACTTCACTGTAGCTGACAGTGTACTGGTGGACTCTCTTGCGCTTACGAGAGACGACTGGGGGAGTGGGCATCATTGCGGGATTTGAGCGAGGTTGGTTGAGCGATGGGGGATGATACTGGTCTAGGAGTGGAGGGGGGAGTTGGCGATGCATGACAGCTTGCATTCCTTGGAGGTGATGGTGGTACAAGACGAAGGAGCAAGAAACAAGAAAGGGAGAGGGAACGAGATTGAAAGCCAGCAGGCCCGCTCGACTGGGCCGCCCTCTGAGAATGCATACGCAGGATCCAGTGCTACTTGTTGTCTCTTGTTTGCCCCTCAAGCCACCGGCATCCAGACCCGGACCACCACAGAAAATTCGTGTCCAAGGCTCGCCGCTTCTGCGCAGTCTTATACGCCGCCGCCAGCCGCTCCTGGCTGCCTCTAGCGCGAGAAGGACTCCCCGGTGGAAGCACCCGTTCCAGCACTGTGCGTGGGTGAGGCACCGAGCACCACACATCATGTGACCTCGTTTTGTCCCGGATCCGTGCAAATGCGCAATAATTTTTCGTGATGAAACGTGACCGAGAGTTCCCTGTTTCGTCACGCCGGCTTGCTCGCTGTGCACGTCGACGAGTGCGCTACGAGCTCGTCGTTCTTCTCGCCCCCGAGCGTCTCAACATGCGCGGCCTTCCGTTTCCCACCAACGCAGTTTTCGACCGTGAAGCAGCGAGCGAACATGGAACGCCCGTCAGCACCGTTGACGACATTCCAATCGATCCTGCCCTCGCAGCTGGCCCACCCATTGACCCAGCCATAGCCGCTGGCGGGAATACATATTCTCAGGGTTTCCAGCCGGCAAGTCTCCCCGTTGCGCAGACATATGGCACGCAGCTGGCATCGGACGCGTCGCGTGTTGTAATTAGCTTCAACCGTGGGTAGGATATGCGATGCTCATCAACACATCAATAGGTACATCCCATCTTTGTCCAAAACGAATTCGCGCCTCCACGCCAAAGACATTACTCTCAAGAACCCTTGCAATACGACCAGGGCCCTCAAGGTGATCCATTCGCGCCTCAGCCACCCGCGCCTTATCTGCCGATCCAGCAAACGGAAGTTCCGCGTGTCATAAAATCCCAAAGACGGAAGAGAAAGCCGAGGCGTGAACAGGAGTGTGGCTTTTGCCAAGGTTATGACTCCAAGAACAAGCATCGCGAGCCGGAGATTATGGTCTCCTGTGAAGAGTGCGGGCGGAGCGGTACGTCTGGTCATGGCCGGGCTGATGAGCAGATTTATTAGGTCTGATTTCCAGGGCATCCAAGCTGTATGGAGCTTGGCAAGGTTGCCGAGGTAGTGCGATCCTACCCCTGGAAGTGTATCGAATGCAAGATATGCGAGATATGCCATGAAAAGGGAGACGATGTAAGACAGTTCGTCCAGTTTATGTGTTGTTGATTCATGCTTCAATAGGCCAGAATATTGTTTTGTGACTTCTGTGATCGAGGTAATCGTAAGCTGTACCACGCTTTATATCTGTTGACGTTTCCGCTTCCAACAGGTTGGCACATGGACTGCCTCCGACCTCCACTAGAGAAAGAACCACCAGGTCAATGGCACTGTCCACTATGCCCGCCGCTCGAAATGCTCCCTCCCGATCCTGACTCTACTCTCGCCCAGCACGACGCTTTCTCTCCGGCAGGACTGGATCATCCTACTGGCAATTCTGATCCAGGTGGCCCAACCAGTGAGCCATTAGGAGCCGACCCTGAAATGAACTTCCATGTCGACGACGCGTCCACTGACGAATCCTCTGATTCGGACTCAGACTCGGACGAAACGGTGAGCGCGCCCGCAGCGCACCGTCCTCGGCGGGTCAAGAGGAAGAGACCCGCTAAGCGCATGACAGAGACCCAGACTCCGCGTCCTGCGAAACGTATGTGCATCAAGGTGCGCTCTCCTGCCCCACCATTGATTGTGCGGTTGCGCCTTCCTCCCAAAGGCAAGGGGAAGGAGCGTGAGGACGATATCGAGCACAATATCTTTGAGGACCTTTTGGCACCAACGGAGAGGGATACGTCGAAGACGAGTATTGACGGGTTCGATAGGACCAAGTTTGAGAAGAGCAGACTTGCCGCTGAGGTGTGTATTCGACATGTGTACTTTGCGTCGTTGGCTGATCACGTCTATTCAGGAGAAACTGTATCCAGCTCTGTGTCCACCACCTTCGGCTGCCGAAATCCCAGATATGCCGGCAGCCGGCCCGTCTTCACGCCCCCTTCGCTCCGCTACCAACTATCAATTATCCATACCTCCTTCACTACCAATAGTATCCCCGGTGCCGTCTACCCCAAGTCTTGTACCACCCACACCAGGAACCTTCTCTCAAACTCCCAACACTCCAACTGGCGCTGACGGTCAATCGACGTTACGCATACGGGCTATCCGTTTCGGACCTTATGACATCCATCCTTGGTACGATGCCCCGTTCCCGGAAGAGTATGCAAATATACCAGACGGGCGGCTGTGGATATGCGAATTTTGTTTGAAGTACATGCGAAGTCGCTTTGCATTTGGTCGACATCGGGTGAGCTCTTGTACCAATTGAGCACACCTTCTTGCAGTTGACCAGCAATTATAGATGAAATGTAAAGCCCGTCACCCGCCAGGTGATGAAATCTACCGCGACGGTTCAATTTCCATATTCGAGGTGGACGGACGCAAGAACAAAATATACTGCCAAAACCTTTGCCTCCTTTCCAAGATGTTCCTTGACCATAAATCTCTGTTCTATGATGTTGAACCATTTCTCTTCTATGTCATGACGGAGATCGATGACATCGGGGCTCATTTCGTGGGGTACTTCAGCAAGGAGAAATGTTCACCGAAACAATACAACGTAAGTTGTATCATGACACTCCCAGTACGACAACGACAAGGCTGGGGAAATTATCTCATCGATTTCAGTATGTTTTCGGAGTTTCTGAATCGTGTTGAGCTTCTAACAACTGCAACGCTCAGGTTACCTGCTGTCGAAGAAGGAGCAGCGTGCCGGCTCTCCTGAAAAGCCGCTCTCCGGACTCGGTGCCCTTGGCTACAAAAACTACTGGACGCTCGCACTCATGCGATACCTCAGATCTGCGCCGCTTAAGGCGACCCTTGAAGGTCAGCTTATTTTTCTTCTGCTCACGGGTTGACTCTCCCTCACGCCAAGTGCCCTGCGTACCGCCAAACAGATATCAGTAGAGCCACGTCTATGACCACCGAGGACATTTTCAACACCCTCGTGCAACAAGACATGATTACAGTGGACCACGCGTTTCCAAACCCTGTACGTCCATCACCGGGGCAGTCGATTAAGTTCCCGCGTGGTCGCAAGAATGGTATTGCACGGAGACACTTGCAAAGATCCAACACACAAACGCAAGCCGAAGGAGGAGGAAACAAGTCCACCACGCCGTTCGCTGCTCCTACGCAGTACGAGATCTCTTGGGACCAAGAGAAGGTGGAGAGTTGGCTGGAGGCTTGGGAGAAAAAAGGATATCTGAGGCTCAAGCCCGAGAAGCTGAAGTGGACACCGTTCGTGTTGTCTCGCACGAAAGCGGGTCTGGAGCTCCTTCAGGCTGATGTGGGCTTAGGTTTCGGTTCAATGGCCGAGACCGATACGCCTCGGAGTCCAACGGACAGCACAAGTGGGACGCCTATCCTGGATGTTGGTGATTGGGCCAAGTCTTCAGGTCTTGGACATGAGTCATCAAGCGAGCGGAACGAACAATTGGTGGCTGTTCGTGATGCAACAGAAGTATCCGCAGCCCACCTCTTCGATGACCTGCTCCGCGAGAAAGCGGTCAATGTAGGCTGGGGGACGGTTGCCCTGACTCCCCTGCAAAGTCCACTCAGTCATCTTGATTAGTATACTAAAGTACTGTAAATCATAAAGAATAAAATTAAGACCGATAAGAAGGCTCAGCAATTGTATCATATATTATTCACTCTTGATAATGGGTAACAAAAAGGGTACTCAGTGAGATTTACTTATAATGTGATCTGTCAGTCATGCGATGCATGATAAGTTTAGCATGGTAAAAACACATCAAAATACCACTGCTACTTCCACCACCACCACCATGAAATCTCTTATTGATCAGACATGTTTTCTTTTCTTGAGTCAATCCACACATCAAATGTCTATTGCCACTGGTATCAATCACCCTACTATTAATAGAATTTGCTCGAAGCTTCATCCTGACATGCTGAAGTCCTCTGATGGTCACCCATTCCTTATAACTTCTGATGCTTGCAGAATGGATGACTGTACAGCAGTGCATTGGTCATGGTGAATGATGCATCACCATATCATACTGATCCAAAAGCTGACCCCAGTGATTGAACCTATTGTCATTCTACTGTGGGCACATATGAAGAACTTGATTTCATCCTTCAGCCACTATAGAGATGGCTTTCATACCAATCCAGCACCACATTGGCCATGTTTTGGCTGCTCTTGGAGCATGGGGTGGGACATGCAGATGAGGATAGGGCTAGTCTTGCATATTACAGTGACTCCAAAAACTGTTGAAATGTTTGGCCAGTTTATGAAAGGTGTGATGCAGCATGTGAATGCATGGGAATTCCACTTAGTATTGGTGAGATGCATTGTAGTACCTGTTTCTGGCTAAAAAGTGGTTCTCCTGGGTCAGTGGCTGTGGAGACCACAACAGTGCATCTTTCAATTCTGTGGTCTCTGTAAGAATGTACTTCCCTTTGTCTGCACCACTCTTTTCTCTACAAACATTATGTGTCTGTTGCCTACTTCCCGTTCACGTCCCCAATCTCCAATTTCCCTGGATTGCCGCGATCTGATCATTGTCATTGAAAGCGAGCATCAACATTGTAGAGCAGCATGAGCACACTGTCTCACAACAAGCTAAATAACCAAAACTAAGATGCAATAGCACTGAATAATTGTAGTTTCAATGCTGGAAACACTAAATTTCAGTAGTAGTGTAATTTGGTGGGTACTGAGTTTCCGTGTACACCGAATTTCGGCAGTCGCAACACTGAATCTCAGCAGCTGTACTTTCAAGTGCTGCTAAGCAGTGTAGTCAACGTGGCCAACCATACACGAATGGTGCTGCTACGGGAACACTCAAGATTTGAATCCAAACACTTCGCCATCGCGACACATGCCGGTGTCTACCGGGTATACGTGGTTTTCAACATGCGCAATGCAGCCTGGAGAAACGACCGGTCAGGCTTCCCACATGATCTGTAATCCTGCACCCTACCTGATAATTACCCACGAGGGGCTGCATTTCATTCGGAGGAACCCTCACCCTCCTCACTTTGTTCAGATGATCATGCTCCCGCAGCATTGTCTTGAAGTACCGCGCCTGTACATTTTCAGTCTCGTGTTTGATGGGATAGCATGCTGGGTAACGTACCTCCTGTTCTTCTACCAATGTCCAAGCATCGCCGTCTCGTCCTGCTCGAGCAGTCCGCCCAACCCGGTGAACGTATTTCCTCATATCAACTGGCACATCATAGCTCACGACATGAGAGACATGGCTGATGTCAATTCCTCTTGAAATTAAATCAGAACAGATCAGACTGTATTCATTGACGTGGTGAGATCACCATCGCGCTGAGTGGCGCACGAGCTTACACGTGAACCTCCTGGGCTTTGAATTTGTCAAGGATTGTTTTTCGTTCAACCGTTGGGAGATCACTCGAGTATGCGCGAACCGCAATGCGGGCACGTCCTGACGTCCTCAGTTCCTCGAAAAACTCAAGCAGGTGGACAAGCCGGGTCGTGGATTCCGAGGATTTTGTAAATATCAAGGCATTGCGAACATGGTGGTTGTGCAGAAGGTGAAGCAACATGAGCGGTTTTTGAGATGGTTCGCAAACAACCATGTGCTCCTAACCAGCTGAAATTAACCCTAAATAGACGTTATCCAGCCTCAAGGCTTACCGTCAGGGTGGCAGGCATGGCGAATCGTTCAGAGATGAGGTGACCACCGTCTGATCCACCTTCAGTTTGACTCTGGACAACGAAATACTTTGGATCCCGCAGACCGAGAGATGCGAGCTTGCCTGGATCTCGAGTGAGTGTTGCAGAGAACAAGAGTTTTTGGCAGGAAAACTCTCTCCGTTCGCTGACGTCGGTCTGACCACATCCTAGATGCTCAAAATCTAAGAAAGCAGGCGCGACGGAGTCGTGAATTGGTGGAGGATATATATCTTCAGGTGACGATATACATGCGGGAGAAATACTCTCCGAAGAAGGTCGGGAATGGATAGCGGCGAGTACCTGAGCCAACCAATCTTGGAATGACTGCGCGAGTAGGCGGTCGGCTTCATCGATGACCTGAATATATTGTAGTTCAGAAATGTGACCAGTAGCGGACCAGTGTACTCATACCAAAAAGCAAAGGTGTTGTAACGAGAAATTAGGCGTTCCATTGAGATGATCCATGAGCCGACCTGGAGTACATATCAAGATATCCACTTTACTGGAACCCCCCTGCAATCTGCGAAACAGCAGGAGGTCGGATAAAGTCAGCCTAATGCCATGGATAACATACCCAGGAGCAGTTTCGGAGACCAATTGTGCCTGTTCGTGAGCGAACGAGTGCTGTCCTGTCGCGGTGCTAATCTAGCAAAGACAATCAGAAAGGCGACATATCGCGATATACTGATAAAAAGCACTTTTAAACCACGCCCCTTTCCAACGGCCTCAAATGTTTCTCTGACCTGCGTGACAAGGTCCCGAGTTGGCAGGACAATCAGAGCACGTAGCCTGGTAACAATCCTGTTTGATAAAGCCTGCAGTGTCACGAGTATCAACCATTCTAGGTAATAGCTGATAACGCTGAAACTTACCTCCAGTATAGGGAGGACATATGCAAGTGTTTTGCCGCTCCCCGTCGGCGCAGAGACGCACACATCACGAGGCGTAGAGTAGGGTACATATAGCGACCTTCCAAATGGACTGTGACGTATGAGAAAGGGAAGAAGAACAGTCTGCACTGCACGTCAGATCGTCAGCACTTGAATTCAGAACGTGTGATCAGCTCCTGACCGGCAAAAAGCTCGCTAATGCCGAGATCGAGCAGCCGTTTTCGCGTTTTCGAGCTAAGACCAGTGGCATGGTCTTCCCCGGCTGCTGAGAGAGGCATTACAGTCGAAGGGTCGACAACCTCTGCATGTATGAGAGCCTTGTCAATTCCTTGCATAGCACTAGGCAGGAAAGTCATGGTATGCCCTGCTAAAGATGACAAACAACTGCAAAGCTGCGACGGAGACGCCAAAGGTTCTGTGTATGCAGCCCACAATGACTGCGGCGTCGAGCGCACTGAGGTTCAGTTCAGACGGCAGTGAGCACGCTCCTAAATCGATCTGATAGGTCTTGGTCCTCATGTCGTCAGGACCCTCGTGGACGACCGCCCTCGCCACCCTTGGCGCCATTGTCGTCGTCTCACGCGTCGTCAAGGTCCTTCAGGGCCTCAAGGTATGTGGGACAGCGAATTCCAGCCTTGAGCGCACGCACTTTGAACCCAATCAAGGCCGTTGGCTCGCTCCCCGGTCTGCGCATTCCTTTTGAGCCGTTGTCCCTCTTTGCTATCATCCTACCAGAGACCTGGTGGAACCCCAGTGAGACCTTCCCAGGAAGAGTTTCTCTTCTCTTCTCCTGACGTTCATTCCGGTGTAGGTCTTTTATTCACCTGGACCTGGAGGAAGAATAGAAATAGTGCCTCTTTCTCTCCTCAGATAATATTGAACTCATCTTCGTCCAGTTTACCGTCGCTATGGATGCGACACCGTCTCCATCGTACCGTTTATCGGCGGTTCGCCCATGATATACACACGGTCCATGGAAGTCGGAAGGCAGATCATTGTTGCGGGTCACAGATCGGGTGCGTTTGGAAAAACCGATGAGATGGGTGGGTCCCTCTTGTGAGTTTGCCAAGATGCCCCCACCATTGCCGAATGTCCCCACTGTGTAATGAACAGGTTCTGGGGTCCGAATATCATTTCCTCGGAGGGTGAGCTTTGGAGAAAACACAGGAGGATCTCCAGTCCCGCGTTTAACAATGATACGTGGGTATATAGTTACTCGAGTGCCGGTGACTCGTGATTCCTCCAAGGTACGCTTTTGTATGGGATGCCTCCCGCAAACTTTACGCGGAGATGGTGTCCGCTGAAGGGTGGGCATCGAAAGACATCGTCGATGTTCCTAGTGTCCATGAGCTTACATCCAAGGTGAGCCTATTTTCTTGTCTCCGAGACTACATACCGCAGATAACTTATAATATCACCTATCTCACAACAGTTGACGCTCATCGTATTTGTGTCCGTTGGATTCGGATTTCCGTTCACATGGTCCGATCCACCTACTCACCAAAGTGAAATGAGCGTGCAGGAATGCCTCAAGATTGTCACTAAAACGAATATATTCGCTGTGGGGGCCCCTGCGTGGTCTTGGAAATTACCGTTCGAATGGTCAGTGCGGGCATTTTTTTCATTATCACCCCTGCAGAAAATAGAGAATGTTGATTTTTTGATACTAATTGCTGCAGGATGATACGCACTCGTCGCGCCTACGATACCATGCGCGCATTCGTGCGGTCACAAATCACCACTATACGGGAGAATATCCAATCCGAAGTCGCGCACGGGGCTACCAAGCCGGCGAGGGATCTCTTTTCGCTTCTGGTTCGGGCTTCTGACGACGCAGGCGGTAACATGGCGCTAGATGATGATGAATTGGCAAGTAGACTCGGACTTGCCTTTCTAATTCACGCATGACTCTGGTTACAGATTGGCAACGTGTTCTCGTTTTTGTTAGCTGGTCATGGCAAGCGCTTGGTCTTGGTCCATTTGATTACTTTGGAATGCTCATATTTGTGTTCAGAGACTACGGCCCACAGCTTGGCAGCGACACTTGCGTTCCTAGCATTAGATTCCGACCTCCAAGATGAACTCGTTGCCCAAGTGCAAGAGGTGACACGGGGGAGGGACGACGATGCCGTGGTTAGTGTGCATGTTCAGGTGCTTTCCTTCTGCTCATCTTTCTTGGCAAACATAATCCCTCAGTTGCTGGAAGATTATGGAAAACTCGACAAGGTACTTGCAGCATTCTATGAAGGGATTCGAATGTTCCGTAGGTGGCAGAGCTATGTCCATGGGCTACCTCTGCATGTCGTGGGCATTGTAGCATCAGGAGTGTTCCTTATCCGCGCAGCAAAGCAAGATACTGTCATCGATATCTCGGATGGCGACGACCCCAGAATGTTGTCTGTGAAGAAAGGCACATATGTAGGTCGCTTCCACAATGGAGAAAGTATAAGCTGATCCGACTGTATCAAAGATTGTGTTAGATATGGTTGGCGTCCGTGAGTGCGTTCCGTGTTTCTCGTGAGTGTGATCTGGATGATCTTCGCTAGAGTATAACCCACGTTACTTTTCCGAGCCAGACGAATTCTGGCCTTCAAGATGGTACAGAAAGCAGAGAGACTCGGATGAAAAGGACGTCTCGGAGGAATTCACTGCGTTTGGCATTGGTATGGGTTGAATCAGTTGCATTTGTGGCCGCCACAAATCTGTTGCGTTAATGCCTCCGAACCACAGGGCCTCGCGCATGTCTTGGACGCAAATTCGGATCCACAGAGGCGGTGTGCTTCCTAGCGCTGTTGTTGCGAGACTGGCGGGTGGAACCCTTGCTTGCGATGCAGCCGAATGGTCAGACTGAGACGGTGGATGAATGGCGAGGACGGGTTTTCCAGGCAAGGATCAACCTGACCTTGGGCATCCACGATGTGCCTCTCAGATTTGTGAGGCGCCAGTGGGATGCAGCGCTGTGAGTTGGGCTTGACGACGGAATATGTGCTAGTTGTTGTATGAGCCAACACATATTTAATATACTTGAGCCTGTGGACGCTCAGCGCTCAGCTCTAGCTTCTGTACATGATTCGTCGCGCTGCAACATGCACTCTGTATTTTACGCCAATCGTTGCGCAATACACCCCCTCCTCGAGGCGAGTATGCTCACTGCTTCATCCACAGCGGCACTGATTCGCGGTAGATGGGGACAAGCAGTCGCGCTGTTGGAGAGCACCTTATACGTTCATGGCGGACTCAGTGACCCGTTCAACTCCTACTCATACAGCTCCGCCCCAGCGATATCCGACCTATTACTTCTCGATCTCTCCACGTCCTTTGATTCTTCGTCTCCCCCCTGGCAGCTTCTCACCACCAACTCCTCCCCCGCCCTCGCCTGGCACACGTTATCCGCGTTCAATCCCTCCGAGCTCTTGCTCTTCGGCGGTCAACCAGACCCCAATTCTCCAACGGTCCTCACAACCCTCAATGACTCGGCAGCTCTGCTCTCGACCTCTGACCAGTCCAGCCCATCTTTCCTCACCGAACCCCAAAATTGGGCGAGTGAGCCAATGCGCAGGATACGTCACTCGTCATCATATGCAGGTGGAAAGGTGTGGATTATCGGCGGAGAGAAGGCTGATGGTTCTGGGAACGCTTTCAATGAGCACTACTTCTTCGATCCATCTGCTTCAGAGTTCACCATGTTGCCATCCTCCAGCAGTGCCCCACCTGATATTTATGGCCATGCCTCACTCGTGCTACCAGATGGTCGTCTCCTGGTCCTCGGGGGATACTGCGCGTCGTGCTCCGATCTCGTTCCTATGAACGCGTTGTGGTCCTTGAACACCACACAAAACCCACCTGTCTGGGATATGCCTTCCATTTCAAGCGAATCACTGCCGAGTCCTCGTCGCGACTTCGCTGCAGTTGTCCTTTCCAGTGGCCAGGTCCTTATTCATGGAGGTGGCGATGCGCAGCTCCAAGTGACATACAGCGATGGCTGGATTCTCGACACCACCCAGAACCCCATGGCTTGGAATAGTGTCGGGGAGCTTGTACAGCTAGGTCAAAGGAAAGACCATTTTGCAGTCCAAGCAGGTGGTTATGTCTTATTCTGCTTTGGTGGGTCGCACGCACGGAATGATTGTGACGATGACCACTAATATGATTTATGCTAGGATATGGTGCCTCTTCCCCTATTTCTGCATCCCTATCCATATATAATCCGACGATATCCTCGATAGTCGCATCTTACATTGCACCATCCCCCGGCTCTACACCTGCCATCACTTCATTGCCGGCCCCTTCGCAGACAGGCTTGAATCCCACTTCTGACGGAGAAACGAGCACTGCGTCGTCTAGTGTCTCATCGGGTTCTTCCCCGTACACCTCTGGCTCTGCGTCTGGTTTCAGCAGCGACCATACTACTGCGATCGCACTCGGGACAACATTTGGAGTCCTCAGTCTTGTTGCAGGAGGACTCGCAACAATATACTATATGAGACGAGTGCATAATCATGGCAGGAATACCGCCAGGAGATTTGTCCCCCTTGCAGATGACCTCGAAATCTCGTCAGAGGATGAGTCTGTGTCCCGCGTTGCGGCCCCCGCAAGGCTACTCGACGATCAGGCCAATGAAAAGGGAAGGGGGTTTGTTAGTCCCAGCTTAATATCGGATATACTCGCACACATCGGTGTCAAATTTAACTCCAGGCCCCCTCGGCCCCGGAAGGACATGTTTGCAGACGAGGACACCGGATCGTTTGGCTGGGTTGGACACTCGGGTGCAATGCAGAGACAAGGTAGTGAAGGGATAAGCGTCTGGTCTCTCCTCTCCGTTGGTGCTTTGGTACGCGGGATCATAGGTCGTGAACCTAGCGGATCTGGAGTAGATCAAGGGGACCACAAGGGGGAGAAGACCGATCATCTCCGCGAGGGTGGCCAAGAGAGTTTGGTTCGTCAACAAAACCTCCCCAACGAATATCCGACCCATGGGAGAGACGGGAGTTACTGGTCATATATAGATTCTTTCGGAGACCTTCACCTCGACGACGAGTATGATGGTCTCAATTCACGCCCTGGCACACCGGAGAAAGACTCAGATTATGACCGTCCCACTCCGAAGAATGATATTGATGACTCAGATTCGGCTTCCTTGCGCCCCCTAGATGCTGTGTGGTCCTTTTCTGTACCTTCGCGCATGCTCACCCCCCTCAGAGAAGACTCCCACACGTCTGTCTCGGATCCTTCTAGTTTGCTTCCGTCTCTGCAAGAACCTTCGCGAGGACAAGCAACTTGTGATAACTCGGATAACACCGCGTTCTCGCCACCAGCTAGTATCTCTCGAATATCCTACAGTCCCACCGCTATGCGTTTGTCTGACCCACCCGCTTCTCGATATTCGTCTCATTTGAGCTCTGCATTCCCCCATTCCCAGTCTATATCTCGTTCTGGCAGCTGGTGGTCGCGTTTCACGAAACCATCACTCCTTGATCGCCGCGCGTCAGCAACATCACCCAAGCCGCTTGACTTCAGAGACCCAACACCCGCCCCCCCTGTCGTCGCCGTAGAAGAAACCAAGAAATCGTCTCCCGTTCCTGCACGATCTAATACTCCTGTCAACCACGGTCGATCAGTATCGTCCGTTCACAGCCGACGGACTGCGAACACAGACTACGTGGAGCATCTTGGGGCAAGCTATGACGTGATTCAACGTCTTGCGTCTGATGGATCAGGTTCCCGGCGCGCACCGTCGCTGGGATCTGCGGTAACCGAACATGGGGTGTTCGATAATGACACGTTTGGACCTCCCGAGATCTCTATGTCGAGCAGGTCACTCCATACCGATCCTCCAGGATCAACGTCATCCCCAAGCACCATTGATGTGGAGATACCATCCCCCCTATCTGAGACTTTAACATCACCACAATCTAGCTCGATACCCCCAAAGATGGGCGCCGTCGTGTCAAGTAGAGTCAGGGCATACGAGCGCAGGTTGTCTCGAGATTTAGAGTCGCAGGAAACCCCTCCCCGTCGAAACACCCGCCGACGCGAAGAAGCACCGTCACGGAGTCGACTGACGATAAAGTACGGCGTTGCCCCACGTGCGTCGTTATTTATCGCCAATCCCGACTCCAAACATCTTTCGTGATTCACTGCTTCGCGGTCGCTACGACCTGACGTTACATGGGACTGTTCATTTACCTATTTTACTCGGACTGTAAGCAGCTGTATTCTCCATGCTCTGTGTGTGTTACTCGTTTGCTTTCTATGGACCAGTTACCTCAATGACCCTAGAAATCCTCCTGTTGTTTTACGAGACTAGCGAATCAAAAGAGACTTGATTTTACAGTCTTGTGACAGCAAGCCGAGTAACAAGGAATGTATCTCACGTCCGTCAGGTGAGGACGCCACCTGTCAAGAAGATCTAGGGAAATAAATCAGCGACTGCCGCGATGCAGCCAGCAATGCATAACGGACCAGAAATTTTGTTTATATTGTACCTGGCAACTGTGAGAATGATGAGGATACAGCTTGGGTCGAGGACGGCACAATGAGCCCTATAATCGGGCCAGGGGTGGAAACCGGACCGCAATCCAAGGAGGAGCCCGGGGGAAGGTCGCCGTCGCAGTTCCACCGCGAGGCAACTGCTGAGAGCGCAACTTGCGATGATCTGACGAAGACGGACGCATCAGCCTCGAGTAAAAAATTATTCGGTTCGAACCACGTTGCCGCGTGTTGGATCAGTCAACAGGACAGATTCAATTACGATCAGGAATACAATAATCTCGCAGGGATAATGCCCAGCCGCAAAGACGGGCAGAGATGTTACGGGCTGCATGGAGGTTGCGAGGAAGTGTGAACTGACTGCATTGCAACGGTGGTGGAGGTGGGCGCACGAACGTAATTCTTGATGGCTTAGGCGACACTCGCAGGTGGTAGCCATGCCGTGTAGCCAAGAACGTGTACATCGAGTATGTGCTTGTCCAGTGCTGCGCGTATCCCAATCAAGTCTAGTTTCATTGCGACAAAACGTAGAGTTGACAGACGGCGCATAAGCTCCGAAGTAGAGGTAAGGAGGGACGTTACGTCTGAAGGACCTTACAATATTGAGAATGAGGGTTGCGAAAGCCATCGAAGGTGAGATGACAAATATGAATATGCTGTGGGGAATGAAAACGCTGATCGCACATGTGGACAGAAAGCTACTTACCAGAGTGGTAACAAGGACCTAATCGACATATGTATGTATGTTCATCTCCAGCGGCATCCGTTGGTGTCGGGCATCAATCAATAATGGAGCCATTGCGTCGCGAGGAAAGCATGTCGAAAGAGGATCTGTCAATCGCACAGCAGTACAACAAGTCAAACCTCCAAGTCACCCAGTTGTCGCCATTGCGTCGCGTGGAAAGCATGTCGAAAGAGGATCTGTCAATCGCACAGCAGCACAACGAGTCAAACCTCCAAGTCACCCAGTTGTCGACATTTAACAAGCGCCCGTCCGGTGGAATCGTCGGGCCGACACTGACAGCCTGCATGGAGATCGGGCGATGAACCGGCCGGAGCCATCCAGCGGCGTCTTTTCGGTCGCGGTCCCCCGAACACCCCTTCCGGGCATACGTCTAGGGTGAACGAGCGCCGACGACTTGGTACAGACGCCGTGGGTTATCTGCCTCGTGTCGAACAGTGAATGGACCCATTCGTGCACATGACTTCCCGTCTGTGGTCCTCCTCGTCTGCGTCCGTCCTGCGTGCTGTCACCGGGTATTACTCTACACATGCAAGGTCTACTCCTTGAGCTCCTTCAGCACCTTCTCCAACTCCTCCGATTTCGGACTCAGTTTGTCGAGATCCTGTTACACAGCTCAACTATCGAGTGGGCACAGTCAACAGGGAGATCGCACCTCGACCAGCAGCTCGACGTATTTTCTCTGCGCATCCTCCTTGTTTGTGCCCTTCACACCGTTCCAGGCATCCCTGAAACGACGTGTGAAACCTTACGACGGCAAAGCACTGGAGAGCGTGCTGACCATTTAGCCTTTCCAACAAAATCAAACATGCCTGGTCTCGCGATGGTCACATCACCTTCGGTTGCTGAGCGCGGCATTTAGTAAGGCTCAGCGTCGAACAGTCCCAAACCGAAACCTTGCTTGTAGTACGCGTAGTACTGACAGGATCATATCAGCCGCGTGTTGGCACATCCGAATAGAAGACCACGTCACCTTCAACTTCGTGTCCTGGTCAGGCTGGTAAGGACCATCCTTGGGCAGACCCTGCACGTATTTGACAGCGTAGTCGAACTTTTCCTGCACGGACAATGGCATGTTGAAGCTCAAACGTGTGGTGGTCGTCGAGGTCAGGATTTCCTGCATCAGGAATGTCACAAACCTTGTCACGAGATTAGTCAGCTGCGCGATGCATCCAACGATTGGCAGTCTCATGACATTTGTGTGTTCTCGAGACATGCTGTCTATTCCACCCTCATATCGAGCAAAGTGTACTCGCAGAAAGGGAACAAAACCCAATGAACATCACATCTCTGGCGAACGGTACCAAACCGATGAGTGTGTGTGACCTGTCACAGATGTGACAGCGTGTCGCCCGCATACCACGCATGACACCTCTTGATTGCAACATACCGCCTGTCCTGCCGCGTTCCACAATGTCGCCCTCCTCAGCACCACCACCTTCTCCACAAGAGATACAGAGGAAACTCTCTGTCCACTCCGCCGCCAAACCAAAGAAGGTATCATCCACCACTTGCAGTCCCCGCCTCACCGCTATGTTCTGATCTGGCACATCGCAGAGCCATCCTGTAGCACAGGCACATGTATCTGGAACAGAGTCGGATTCAGATTCCGTATTGTCACCAGAATTCGGGTCTCCGACACATTCACAGTCCATGGGTTCTACCGGAGCACTGTTGTCTGGCAGCAGCTCGCAACCGCCCCTCTCCGCAATCGCGGAGCGTGGATCAGGCAGCGGCGAGGAGTCCGAAGAGGATGACGAGGAAGAGGAAGGTCCGTGGAAGACAGCGGACAAGTCTCAGCGTACTCAAGACTCTATGAACGAAGGCGTCATCAAGTCTGGCTATCTGTGGAAAAAGGGCGAGCGGCGCAAGGTCCGTGTATATCATCGAGCGCTGATTCATTGCTGCAGTCTGGATGTTCTTTTCTTGTAGACGTGGAAGAAGAGATGGTTTGTATTGCGACCAGCGCATCTGGCATACTACAAGACGTCTGCGGAGTACCAGCTTCTTCGACTCCTTAATCTCGCTGACGTCCATTCGTGCACACAAGTCGTACTCAAGAAACATCCGTACACTTTCGGGGTCGTCACGTCTGTCAGAACGTTTTATCTACAAGCGCAGAGTCCCAGAGAGGTAGAGCAATGGGTGACGGCCATCCAGGATGCGCGGGAGACCCTGATGATGACTTCGACGCAAACATCGTTAACTACACCGGTGGCGATACCAGAGGGGCCAACAATGCTCAGTCACCGCACGACGGTGACCCCGTCTCCTCCTTCTCACCCGTTGCACGCGCACAACATCACGTCCTCTGATTCGGAGGACATCTCGCCCAGTGCTCAACGGACGTACTCGACGTCTTCGCAGAATCGACCCAGCGTTGGCTCCTCGCCGACTCGGGCTGCAGGGCCACTGAAGGATGCGATTGCAAAGATAGTGGTGTCCGGCTACTTGATGAAATGTGGATCGAAGCGACATAATTGGCGCAAACGATGGTTCGTGCTATATGGAGAAAAATTGGTGTATTCGGGCAGTCACATGGTAGGCATAATGCGACTCATTGGACAACGGGGGGCTGATGAACGGACGTCACACTGGATGTTGTCAGGACACGAAGCCTCATCGGGAGTTCTCAGTCTCGGAGATTCTGGACGCGATAGAATACGACATGCAGACGCACAAACACACGGCAGGAGTCCCTCCGCCGGCGATGAGCACGCAGACGTCATTGGTGTCGGCGGTGGAGGGGAAATCAGCACATGGACCGTATACGTTCAAGATCGTGACGACGAAGCGGACGCTGTTGCTGTGCGCTCCGAGCGAGGAGGAGGAGATCAAGTGGCTGAGCGCGGTGCGTGCGCTGATAGCGAGAAGAAGCGGGCCGAGGGTGGTCGGTGGAGAGGGGAACGGGTCGAAGGGGGCGGGAGGAGGGACGGAGGGTGGGCAGACACCGAGTCGGGGACTGCGGCAGAAGGTGAGGAAGCTGAGCATCAGCGGGCCGAGTGCGGTGTCGACAGGGCCCATATCGGACGGATAGAGGGAGGAGGAACATCTGGTCTAGGCACTGCGGGGGTGTACATGGTGGGGGTGCGGCGACTGGGTTGAATGCCGAACTTCGGAGGAGCCCGAGAGCAGCGGGCGTGATCGACCTCAGGGGGGTGTGATTGTGGCGCAGGCTGGCTGAGATGATCCTGCACGGCCGGAAAAGGGAATCGCGTTCCCACCCGGTGCCGGCAATATTTGCTGAGGTGAGCGAGGACCCCGAGACGCCGGGCTGTTGGGCTAGCACCAAGTGTCCTCGTACGTTACTTATACTAGCCCACAGTATGTCTACACCGCGTCCTCCGCTTCTCCTCCTCCTCCCCCTCCCCCATGTCCCCTGCCCCAAAGTCCCCCTCGCCTCGAAGACCCGGAGCGCCCAAATCCAAAGGCGCCGTGCGCGCCAAGTCCGGCTGCTACACCTGCAGAATCCGTCGCAAGGTCCCTCTCTCCCCCATCTCCCCCCCCCCCCCAAACCCCCCCCCCAAAAGGGACCGACACATTTAAGCCC
>JBBPOI010000070.1:0-34049 GCA_038091355.1 Phylloboletellus chloephorus | reverse complement strand
AGCACGACCGCGAACGAGCGAACATCCGCCACCGCCAGACAAGCTGCAGCTCTGCAACGTCCGGCAGCTCCGCCAGCAACTGGACCGGGCGCATGGCTGCGCGCACAATGGCAGAGCCCGCCAGGTGGGACGGCCAGCAGCGACAAGGCTCGCGACTGCGCCTCTCCACTCGCGATCCCGTCCAGGCCTTCGAGGTCGTCCAAGAGCAGCCCCTCCACGAATCCACAGACCAGAAGCGCGCAGAGCAGTCCGCATTCCGTGGCCATCTCGAGGTACCGACGTCGCTGCGTGTCGTCCGCTTCCCCGCTCACTGCAAGCTGCAGCGTGGCCCGTTTGCAGCGAAACCTGCAAATGCCCACCGTGTCGATGCCACTTCCGCCCCCTCGCACGATGTACACATCTGCCGTCAGCCTTCCGTCTCAGTAAGTCCTCTTCCTTCCCCACTCGCACCTCTCCTTCACCGTCCACGCAGCACATGGCCCCAAATCCAGCATCACAATCAGCTCCTTTCATCGCGTCCTCAAAGCCATCCTCCAGTTCTTCTCTACTTGTCCACAACCCACAAGCCTCCTCATCACCCGAACACACCGTGTCATTGCAAGCCCCGTCGACGTTTAAATCGGAAATAATAGATCTCACCAATGAAGATACCGAAGACGAACTGTCTCTCAACGATATGTTGGTCAGTCTCTCGTCCCGACCCGGTCAAACTCCCGAATGACGTGTTAAATCTCATTGTCAAGGTTCCCCGTAATACACATCTCAGCGAAGAGCATACTGATCCTCGCCCAAGCAGTGGACGCGCATCTTCCAGGCGTAATTCACCAATAGCTCCGGGCCAATCCATGTTCATTCCCCCTCCGCCCTCTACGACACTTGCCCGCATGTTCATCGATCATGTAACGGTTCCTTCGTTCCCCAAGGGACTCACCAAGGTCGATTATCAGCCAATGTCAGACCGTTCTGTTGTGCCACTTCCAGAAATCCCTATCACGAGCACACTCAAATCTCTCCCTCCCGCTCATCTCTTGCTCACACAAGACCGTTCTCCTTCGGTCATTTCGGTTTCACCCCAGAAGCGCAAGAGTAAAGAACGTGACCATGACGTGACCCCTTCTCCTCGCAAGAAATACACGCGACGCACACCTGCTACCCTCACTTCTGGCCTAGATTTGGCTCCTAGCCCATTATTGGACGCGTGCTATGCGCACACAATGATTCCTCTCCAGGATGTTGATGTCTATCCTCCCCTAACCTCCATGGATCTCGTGACCAACACGCGTTTCCAATTTGCTCACGCATGGCGGGCGCACGCATCAAGGCTTCAGGACGCTGAGCTTGGCTGGATGCTCAAGTTCAGGCTACTTGGTAAGGCATGCACCGGGACTCGGTTAGTGGACAAATCGGCCCCTCGCATCCCTGGGACCGCCGGGTATGTCTCGAGTGAGCAGCTACGGTCCTGGGAACTCGTACCACCAGAGAGTTCGCCCCAGAAGAAGAGTACACCAAAGTGTGTTTCCGATGACCAGGACAACCTTCGCTCCGTCGTTGACGTCGACGCAAATTGGCCACCACTATCCGACGATGCCCTCCTTATGCAAAATTCTCTGTTTGATCACACTCTCTCTAATTCGACAGCGTCCCAAGGAGTCTCGTCAACGGTCGTCGATATGGATCATGACATGAATCAGTACTTTAATGGGTTGGGCGACTCTCCTAATAAGCATGTCCCTCCTCGTCAACAGCTCGCCCCAACGCATACTTTCCGCCCTCATCTCCTCCAGGCCACGGGACATGTTCAAACGAACTCTCATGGATTATCATTTCCACCCTTAGAGATCGACCCGTGCCTGGCAGAGACAGGTGGCCATGCATGCTTCTTGGGAGTACCCCCAAGTCCCACTATAGCGGATATGGAATCATCACTAGATCCAGGACCCATCCCCAATTCCCCGTTTGAACCGGAGACCTACTTCCCAGCGCCGCCAAGTGACGCCTTCGCCGGAGAAGCTCACTGTACGGATTCCTGGTCATTCGACGAGGAGAAGGGAGAAAACCTCTTGCAAGATGGTCATTCATCCTCTCACAGCAATCACGTCCCGCCCATCGCTCTTCGAACGATCGATCCCTCTCTTCTTGGTGGGGAGCAACCTCCAGCACCGTCAACTGAACCGAAGGATACAACTCCGAGACGGCGGTCAAAACTACCAGAGCCGGTCATCTATATTCGCCGACCGATCGACTCTTCGTCCCTGCCTTTGGTATCAGGCAAACGGTCGGTGCAGATCAAATTCCGCGATCGAGACGTGTCTCCCCCAACGCAGACAAGATCCAAGGGGACATCGTCGAGCCCTGCGCCGAACCGCGTTGAAAGGTCTGCGAGCCACGCGGAGGGTTCCCCACCTGCGAGGAGACGTTTGGTACCCTCGCTCAAGATGCGTGAATCTCAGGCTAAATCCCAGTCTGATACTTTCTCCGACTATACCCCCGAGACCTCCAAGCCCAAGCCCAAACCCAAGCCCAAGGTGAAACGGTCAAGTGTTAGAGACGGGGAAACTGTGGCTGAGGGCCAGAGCCCGGGAACTGGGACTGTCCCGAAAATGTCGTTCTGTCATCACTGTCGGCATACGAGCGTGCGACCAAAGATGCTGTGCTCCAACGTGGTCCGGGACCGTGTATGCGGAAAGCGGTTCTGTAATCGATGCATTCTTTATCGGTAAGTCCATTTCACTGCATTCCGGTGTTTTTCCAGTTTCCTGATTGAACCCCATTTTATTCCGTGTTTCTTCCGTGTTTTCTGGGTTCACACCCTGCCCGTGATACTAGATACCCGGACATCACCTTCGATGAACAGAGCGTGGGCTTCTTGTGCCCGGTGTGCACGAACACGTGCAACTGCTCGTCCTGTTCGAGGAGCAGGGGCGAAGAATTCATCTCGATGAGGGTTGGAGGACTTGCGGCTTCCATGTTCCAAACCAAAGTGACGTTGGTGCGGGACGCCGGGGAACCGCCCCACGGTGCCAAGGCGCCAATAGGGAACGCGGACACGCGACGGAGCGCAAGCGGGAAGACGACGCCCACGCCCGACCCAGGTGAGCTCCCAGCGCAGCCGCGGTTCTGGGCACACGTGTACGGGATGGAAGGCGAGCGCGTGGGGAGCGCATTCATGAGCCGCGAACACATGGAACGTCTGCAGACCCGCGGCGGGGCGTCTGCGCTTGCAAAACCGCACCCACAGCAGAAGGTCCATAATCTTCGGAGGCGTGAGAAGACGCGAGAGAAGGCGAGGGGACCGCGTGTTTTCGTCGGGCGTCCGCTCGAGTCGTGGAAAATGCGTGCAGTGCGCGATTTGGAGGAGACCGGGACGTCCACACATGATGGCGTCGCTCTCGCTGGCCCATCTCGCCAACGCCGCTGCTACATCGGTAGCCGTGCTCCGCTGCACGAGCCGTACGGGCGGATGTCCCGAACGGGGAGTTCGACGAATTCGCGCCGCTCCACGCCCGTGCCCGACTCGGACGGCAGTCCCAGGCCGCTGTTAGAGCGGGAGGCGGACTACTGGCCACAACCGGAGGTCGGGGAGTGTTCCTCGTGGGCGCCGCCACCGCCGCCGACCACGACCGTCTTGTCGGATCTGCCTGGCGCGTGTGCGAGGGAATCGCCGGGACGCGGGCTGCCTGGGACTGATGTGCGGGTGGACATAGCTGAGCGGAGCGAGTCGACGGGGCTGTCGGAAGAAGCCTTGGCGAGGGTGATCAGCGCGGCGCTCGCGGCCATCACTGTCGAACAACCCTCTTGATCGCGGTGCTACAGACGACGCCCAAACTTATGAGTATCTTAGATATGCAGTCTGGTTAATTAAGCTGGTTTTTGGGGTGGCTCATACTGTAACTAGCTTGAATTACAAGACAAGTGTACAGCAAGCAAGAGGTATCTACAGGCCACAAGTCTCACATCTACGCAAATGGTGGGAGTGAGCACGAGCACGAAACACAGCACCGACGCGGGTACGCACCAGCCACGTCCAGAACTTCTCCACCCAGTTCTTGGGCGGGGGGTCGTCGAACCTGTGCGTAGCAGTCAGTTTCGCGCGCACGAGCGCTGTCAAGGACACGCACGTCATCGCATCGAACTCTGCGACGTTCGTGACAAAGTCCATGTCCCTCGGGCTGACAGAGTGCACGCGCATCACGAGCTTGGCGGCGATGTAAAGGACGGGGAAGAACATGATCGGGAAGTAGTTGGTCACGAACGTGGCGGTGGACCAGTTGCCTTTGAGGAAGACTTCCCAGGCGCTGAACTGCGGTGGGGTGGGGTTACGTTGAAGGGACGTGAACGAGAGGATGGTCGTCAGTCATACGGGCGCGCGCGCCAAACGAGGGACACGCACGAAAAGCACGAAAGCAGACCCTCCGAGACACCAGTATGCCGCGTAGGGCTGCAGTCTCGGAGCATATGGTAAAGTGCGCCTGTCGATT
The DNA here is from genome assembly GCA_038091355.1 of Phylloboletellus chloephorus. Taxonomy (NCBI): domain Eukaryota; kingdom Fungi; phylum Basidiomycota; class Agaricomycetes; order Boletales; family Boletaceae; genus Phylloboletellus; species Phylloboletellus chloephorus. Next base: position 29,571 of record JBBPOI010000070.1, on the reverse strand, counting down.
CCCTGTGCCTTCAATCCCTTGTGAAATCGGATATATGTCACGCCGATGCCAAACCATGTGACGAGCCCGGCAGTAGAGGAGAAGTTGGACAGCCATGTGAAGACGACACCGGAGCTGCTACCGAGCGTCATGTATGCGAGCAACGCAAAACAAGCCGAGGTTCCAACGGCGACATAGGGCAATCCAGAGCGCGTTGTGTGACTGAAGAACTTGGGAGCGCTGCCAGAGATCGCAAGACCGTCTAGGAGGTGAAGCTAATTAGGGACGCGCCCACTGAAGAGAAGATCTTCATACATAAACTTCGTGATGAAAGGTAGAGATCACTGGAACTAGCAGACCAGGCGGAGGTCAGAATCGCAGCATTAACGATCTGTAACAAACCTCAGTATGAGACTAGACTCTCAGATGTCTAACGCACCGAAGGCAAGACTTTGATGCCGGCTGAGTTGAAAGCAATGACGAACGGCGAGGCGGAGGCGTTGCCGGAGTTGAGATTGAGCAACGGATTGTTGGAGGGAACAAGCAATCCAATGATGAACACGCCTCCAATGTAGAATAGCAAGACACGCAGGTATACCCTCTTGATTGCTTTTGGGATGTTCCGGCGGGGGTTCCTTGCTTCAGCAGCTGCTATCTAGTCGATAGGTCAAGGGGGGCAGAGCAAGGCTGTGATGGTAAAACGAACTGCAACGGCTTCTGTGCCGATGTACGAGAACGCAGCTTGTGTGGCGACGCTGCAAGTGCCGAGGAAGTGGCCTTTAGGGCCCGTGAACCCGTGGTAGTCTGTGAATGGGCCGGGGTTCTTCCAGTACCGGAACCCTATGCGATCGTGGTTTGGACCTCCACCTAGGTCGACGATGATGCCAAGAATGATCATTCCCGTGATCGCGAGGACTTTTATTGTGCTAGTGAGAGATTGTGAGCGGTGGGACGGACGGCGGCCGCTTGGTGGGGATTCACCAGAACCAGAACTCCGCCTCCCCGTATGCACCTATGGGGGAAAGTGAGAAAAAAGAGAGAAACTGCAGAGAGAGGACTTACCAACACCAAGGCCGTTGATGCCGATGGCAACGACCAAGCAAATCGAAATCCAGACGGCGCTGCTGGTGGTCGTGTCCCAAAAGCTGATGATGGCTGCTGCTGCGGATAATTCAGCTAGAAGAGATTCAGTATGGGGTCGTTTTACACTGGGGCACACGAACCAGGCAGGGTCAGCTATGTAACGACAGTGAGAGGGTGCCGTAATTGAGAACGGTCTGATCTCACCGTCCATCCATACCAGTAGTTCCAGCCAGTTGCAAAAGCAAAGGCGGGGTCAATAAAGCGCTCGGCCAGTTTGATGAAACCGCCAGGAAGGGGGAGGAAAGCAGTCATTTCGCCGAGGGTGACCTGTGGGGGGGGTGAGATGAGGAGGCAGTTGGGAGTGGGTGAGCAAGGGGAGAGACCATGGTGGCAAAACAGATGGTGCCAATGAAGATGTAGCCCAGGAGAAGGCCGACGGGCCCGCCGTTCATGAGGGAGGTAGCTGTTCCGAGGAAGAGACCGGTGCCGATGACACCGCCGATGCTAGGGGCAACGGTCAGGCGAGGAGACGAGGGCAAGGGACGCGTACCTGATCATGGCGATATGGCGGTTCTTGAGCTTGCGGTCGAGGGATGTATGCGCGGCGGGGGGCGCTGTCTGGCCCTCGACGGACTGGATGTCGACATCGAAGGCGGACTTCTTCTCGGCATCGGCGCTCATGATGGATGGGGAAGCAGAGGCGAGCGGGAGGGCGTGCTAAATAGCAGGACGTTATCGGACGTGTCACGCTTACCGGCGCGCAGATAAGCACCGCCCTGACGACACCCGCAATCTAGACGCTGGCAGTGCCATTGCGGACAAACGCATCAATTAATAGGGCTCGCTTGGAAGTACAGGTCCGGAAGATCAGCGTTACACGTCGTGAGATGGTATGATCGCTCCACGACACATCAATCCATCACCTACTGGTTTTTGCATTCTTCCGGATTGACGGTGCCCGCTCCCGCACCCCCGCGGCCCTTCGGCGGGCCTCGCCTTCTTGCAGGGAGGTCGTTGTCCGAGTCGCTGTCCTGAAAGAAACCGGTGCTTAGGTCTGCGCGTCACACTCGCCCCCCCCTGGAGAATCATACATCGTCATCAAATTGGTCCTCGTCGTCCTCGTCAAGCTCGTCAAAGTCCTCGTCCTCGTCCTCCATCATGTCATACTCGAGAGCCTTGCCCGTGAAGTAGTCGATCGCACGTGGAATTATCTGTGTGCTGTGTGACCCATCAGATGCCACGCGACATGCGATCCATCGTCACCTTTTCCTTCAAGTCTTCTCCGATCTGGTAGTCCATCTCCAGCTTCTCTTCCAGCTCTTCCAGCTCCTCCTCATCAATGTCTTCTTCATCGGCAGATGAAGGAGTCGGCGGAGAAAAGAAGTTGAAGAACGAGTCGGTCGGTTTTGCTTTGCGGACCAAGCGCGTTCGGTTAGTGTCTGTCCCGCTAGATAATCAGCATGCTACCCCAACGGCGTGGTGAAATCCCCGACTTTTATTCCGCTGCTTTTTGATCTCAAACTCCTTCGTCAGGTCTTTGTCTTCCTTCCACTTGATTTCGGTACCGATCGCATGGTCGTAGACAAAATCGCCCGAGTATCCCACTTCCTCCTGGTACAGATACCTCTTTCCCAGGACTTCATTCTCAAAGTACTCGTTGGCGCTGAAATAGAAGCTGATCTCGAAACCAGGCTTGGGTTCGTCGCCCGCCAGATACGACAGACGGACATCCGTAAGATGTTTGAGAGCACCCGCATCCCGCTCTGTGATGAGCTCTGAAATGCCCACGTGGTTGCGCAGCGCAGTCAGCCAGAACTCTGGGATGGGTGCCGGGCCAGTGGGTGCATCTTTGGCGAGTGGCGTGTACTCCGGATCATCCTTGATGGATGCCTGGATGCCAGCCTCGATCTCCTGAGTCGTAGCCGCCGATGAGCCGGATATGATGGCATTTCGCCGCTCATAAAGAGGCTTCTGAAGCTCGAGATACTGCCAAGTCCGCGGAATGAGGCGCATATAAAGGCAGGAAAACAAGGCGAGATGGCATACTTTCTTCTCGAGCTCCAAGCATTCGCGTTTGTACTGATTTTGCAGCTCGTTCTGCTTCACCTGAACCCCTTTCAAGGCCTCGATGCTCTTTTTCACTTCGGTGGGCAGACTTTCGATGTATCCAGAGCTCTTGCCGACGAGATCAGAGAGACGATTTTGCACCATGCCAAGCATCGCGGACTGGGCACCAGGCGGGAGGGCAGCCTCCTCATCTTCTGGCTCATTATCTTCAGAGATGTCAGGGACGGTAGGACGCGACAAGCGCTGTGCAATCGGTGCTTGATTCAAGGGTGTGTTTTGGGGTGTCGGCGCGGTTATATCGCCATGAGCGATGGGGAGGTTGGAGGACATGATGGCGAAAGAGAAAGGGATGAACTCCAAAGAATTTCCCTCCACAATCACCACGCGCGGACAGAAAAGGCAACGCCAGCGGAGTTTCGGTGTGTGCCGGTCTACCCCTAGCTGAGTCGACTAGCTGCATGTACTACTCGGCAGAAAGTCATCTAGGAATGACCGGACTATGATTTCTCTGTCGAGGCATTACAATGAAACTAAACAAGACATGCATGGGGTTACGCTTTTGAATCGAAACGAGAAAGGGTCAACCACAAACTAGCCATCTGTGCGGCGAAATGACTGGGAGAATAGAACATGAACGATGCCTCTGCGCAAACTATAACCAAGAACGACTCATGGTTTTAATCCACACGCTCCTGCTTGATACCACCCATTGGGAGGCCGAACCAGCTCTCGCCCTTGACAAGCAGCTCGCTGAGACCGCAGTAGTATGCGATGCAAGCCGTCAGGATACCGAACCCACCACCAGCCTTGTTCAGTGAAGCCTTTCCCGACCATGCGCCGGTAGCAAGGAGAAGGAAGGTTATGCAGAGGAAGAACAGCAGTGCGATGAAGGTAACGTTACGACGGAGGGCACCGATGCTGACCAAGCGTTTCAGAACCAGGCTACCCGACAATATGGTAGAAAAATGCTCACAGGAACATGAACGACAGGATGAACCATGTGACCAGGTATATACCAATTGCTTGTTGAAACTCCTCTGTAGAGGAGTATGCGGCGGCAACACCACTCCCAGGAATCAGGATCGTGGCATAAGACATCCAGAATGCACCGTAAGAAGTAAATGCTGTGTGACTGTTAGCAATCATGGCACATGGAAGGAAATAAATGAAGAGACGCTGCGGTAATGCCGCCCACGTCCATGATCGTCGGACATCACGATGGGACAGATTATGGGGGCGATGGAGATCGACGCCAAAGTGGAGGTGAACGAACCTGTTGCTCCGAAGATATTACCGCGAGGGAACTCCCACATGCCTGCCAGCAATTGGGCAAGACCTCCGGAGAAGCAAGCCATGCCGACGACGACGTTGGGGGTGTGGATATTTCTCACATTTACATTGTACATGGAAAGAATGAATGTGGTTGATGCGAACGAGAACAAGCCGCTAAGGTCTTGTCAGCGCAGGGCGTGCAGGCAGCGGAGCGACCTACAGTGCTCCGGGGTTGGCGATCTTGGTTGGGCGTGGCGCAAAGTTGGCTTGCTTGTCATAGTTTTGAACGAAGTGGGACTGAGAAGTTTGTGCTTTCTCAACGTCGGACATGGTGACGAAGGGATATCTGGATGGGAAAAAGAGACGCAACGGGTTGACAGGCAATGTTGAACCTTTTATCCATTCCAACCACACTGCTCCCGAATAGGATGGCCGGAAAATGAATGCTGACACAAAATGGAGTTCCAACTGAGAAGAAGTTTGGTTAACGTGACGAAACCCTAGTCACGAGTATGACGGGAGCAGGAACTCCTCGGCAGTTACATTCTTTATGCATAGCCCAAGCACTCTGCTCGACGGGCCAAGTCAGGATGCATCTGTGGATCCACAATGTACTCGGGACGATGGATGGAATCGCAACTCGCCTGTTGACGTATGGTCTTCGATGAGCCTGAAATTCGGCTTCCTTACCGCGCTGCGCCAGACTTCGGTTAACCGAAATCGCGATCTTCATGAGTAGTTAGGATTTCCATGAGCTACGTACAAAGCGAAGGAACCACAGCTTCGCGTGAGAATGGCTGGGGTTGCACCTGGCGGGTAAATCGAATTGTTGTCCTGTTCAGGCAAGTTGGCCCTGTGAGACATGTAAGAGAATAGGGATGAGCTGGTGACAATGTATGATGGCATCTTACGGACTCAGTTTCATCTAGTTATATCACTAGTTGGTGGAAGCAAACATGTCTGCCCAGATGTTCTCACCCATGCACCTAGCATTCACTTCAGCACATTCCAGCTGACCCAGTTTGGGAGGCATGGCAACAGCAAATGGGTTCTATATAGAGTCTGTGTTGCAGCGTACCAACTCAAAGTCAGATCTGATCTATGTACATGTCATGAATAAAAAATATGGACAATACCACAAAAGCCCTTTGCAGAGGTAGACTTTAGCAAGGAAGCGTTCACATCAACCCATCGACATCAAAAGGGTCCCCCATGAAATTGACCTAGTGGCACTGACTCGACACTCGTCACACAGAAATGTGCTCTTATTTTGTGCAATGAACTTCAAACCCGAGTCTCAGTTTGGAGTCAGCGTCTATGCCACCAATGGTGGTAAGAATAAGTTGTGGACGAACTTGAAATAATGAGACTCAAAGACTATCGTTTATTCTGTCGCTCTACTCGAGTGTTTTCAGTACTTACTGTGCCAGCGTTTCCTACTCAGTCACGTGGCTGGATTGCCTACTTTGCAAGACTCTTGTCCGTGCCACGACCGAGCAGCTACGAGGAGGAGAAGGAGTTGAGTAGCGATGTCTTCGCACCCCGACCCTTCTGGCTTCAGTGTTCGGACGTCAGGTATGTCTCGGGTCCGATTGGCTTTCGTGCCTCACTCAACCTTTTCCGGCCCAGTGGAGCCTTTGCAGCAGGTTAGGCTGCTCTCTGCTCTCAGAAGTGGTACGTGTTCGTATGGCGGACGCCTTGGACACTGTTGCAACCCTTCCTAGGCGAACCCGCCGTTATCCATCCCTTCCTCACCGAAATCGGCAAGGAGAGACGGAATTCAGTCGATGGCGACCTCAACACTGGTGCTGCAGCCTTGCACCTCGCCATCCGCTGCGCTTCCGGTATGTACTTTGCGGTATATCGTCGGCGTCTGCTGGTCCGATGAATTCGTCCACAGTGGAGACCGTACAGCTCCTATTATCGCACAGAGCGATTTCACCGAATGGTGTACACCCACCAGGAAGTGGCACTACCGCCCTTCATCTCGCGGCCTCGCTTCGGCGTGCAGACGTTGTTTCCCTTCTTCTCGATCAGTGGGGGATAGACGATACCCTCCGTGACGCCCAGGGGCGCACGTGCAAAGACGTCGCAAAGGGGCAGGAAACCATTCAAGTTCTACTAGGTAGGGTCGCTTGTACTCGTGCCTCCCTCTAATCCCTCACCTGCTTCAGACTCCCGAGCTTTCTTGAGTGCATCATACAGATCACTGCTGCATTCATACGCACTCTCCGATTTGAGTGCCCATCCAAGCAAAGCCCTAGTGTCGCTGCTGGAATCACCGCGTGCGAAGGGAATCGATCTTTCCTATCTCGACGATACGTCCGGGACCTCGCTTTTGCACGAAGCTGCGCGTCGGAAAGACTTATGGCTGATCGAACTTGCTGTACGTGCAGGGGCAGATGTGTTCGTGCGAGACCGACGAGGAAAGATGGCTTACGATGGACTGGGCAAGGACGATCGCGTGAGGGTATTCTTACGCCAATGTAAGTTTCCGCTTCAATCTCCTCAAAAGTCTCCTCTGAGGAAACGCAGTCGCCAATCACGATCAGTCGCTGATCGATACCCCCATTTCGGAGCCACCTGTTCTAAAAGGCTACCTGAACAAATATACGAACGTTGCTCGAGGGTACAACACTCGGTGGTTCGTCCTCAAGGATGGCGTGCTTTCATGTTCGTATAACGTTACTTTCGCCATGAAACAGTTTTCATTCGGTTCTCTGCAGACTATAAACACCAGGAAGACGAGAACATCGCCAGCAGAGGTGCGGTCTCGATGAAGACTGCAATTCTCAAAATGGGCACCGGCCCTGAGAAAATGCGATTCGAAGTTTACTCCGCGCCGACCCGTGGTCATACGACAGGGGTGCAGAAGTGGTACATGCGGGCAAACCACCCCGTTGAGGCTGCACGGTGGACACAAGCAATCAGCAAGAGCATGGAGTGGTTCCGACGTGAGGGGGATAAAGGTCCTGTGGGACGGCGGAGCATGGAGAGCGACAGGAGTGCTTTGCGGCCAGCGAAGGCCCGGACGAGCTTTCAGTCAGGGGTTTCCGCGATGAGAGACCTCGGAACATATAGTTTGCGCGGAGAGCCGGCGTCTGTGGCGGAGACGACGGACGAGGATGTCCCTATCATCGGAGACATCGCGAAGGACAGTATTCAAGTACTGAACGAGGAAGAAGATGAAGAAGCTGCGAATCGACACGACAGTTCGGCCGCATCAGACTTCACGCAAAGCCAGCCCCCTCATGGCAGCACTTTCGACTTGCACGGGAATTCGGTTGCGGCGCAAATGGACCTCACCGCACAGCTTCTCGCTGGATTGTCATTGTCGCCTAATGCGCCGCTCCGCACTCAGGAACTTCGAGAAGCTCTGAAAGAGTCCTTCATCACGGTTCAATCGATGATAAACGAGTTCGTCCAAATGGCAAAAGATAGGGAAGAGTGGTGGATGTCACAACTCCAACGAGAGCGTGAACGTCAGACAATATGGGAAGAAAGCTTGCAGACAGTCGTTCGCGAGGGCGAAGCTCTGGAAAGAGAACTCCGAGCTCGCTCCCGCAAACGCGGGAGCAGATTCTTCGATACAGGAATGCTAGACGCTGGGCCCTCGACAGCAAGGGTCGTCGTAGCACCCCCGTCATCCGGGGTGCCTTTTGCTGAACCCTCTACCTACTTTACAGCAGTGGAAACGACTCCCCTTTCGTTGATTCCTGGCCCTGCCACGGAGACCTCCCAGTCACCTGTACGGTTGACTCCTACGCAACGCCGACTATCGCGATTAGCGTCTCCGACTCCCATTGCAACAAGCGAGGCACTCGACACAGATGAGGAAGACGAGTTCTTCGATGCTATCGAGTCGGGTAATCTCCTGAACCTCGTTGTCAGCGAGCTCCTTACCAGTCCAACGCACTCCGCACTGTCATTACCGCTTGCTATTAACCTGAAGCCTTTCTTGGGATACAAACATCTCAGAACCAAGTTACCCATAGGGAAGGATAATAGGCCATCCACCAGCCTTTGGTCTGTTTTGAAGCATAGCATCGGGAAGGACTTGACGAGGATCAGTTTCCCTGTATTCTTTAATGAACCTACGAGCATGCTGCAGCGAATGGTGAGTGGACCTGCTCTTGAGCCTCGAAGTTATTTCACTCCGAGCTTGTAGGCTGAAGACATGGAGTTTTCCGAATGCCGTAAGTGTGCTTGCTGTTTGTTGATTTCATTGATAAATGCGTTTATGTGCAGTTGACGTGGCTGCTCAAGAGAAAGACCCGCATCGACGTATAGCGTTCGTCGCCGCTTTTGCGATGTCTAATTACTCATCTACCATTGGACGTGTAGCAAAGCCATTTAATCCTATGCTTGTGAGTAACAGGTTGCGATTACCTATTGAACGTGCGCTCACACTCCTTGAAGTGTGAAACATTCGAATACGTGAGAATAGACAAAGAATACCGATACATGTCCGAACAAGTCAGCCATCACCCACCGATTTCTGCTTGCTGGGCTGAATCCCCCAATTGGCATTATTACGGCGAGGTGAGCGTCTGCCATCGGGCATGTGCAACACAGGTCTAATTGCTCTGGAGGTTGATGCCCAGAATAAGTTCATGGGCAAGTCCTTTGAGATCCGGCCCACTGGTGTCGCGCACGCAGAACTTCTCCTGCCTGAAGAATGGGCACCAAATTACCCCAATGCGACAACGGTTGCCGGCAAGGGCAAGGTAGTGGAGCATTTCTCTTGGAAGAAAGTCACCACAAACGTTTCCGGCTTTATCCTCGGGTCTCCTACCATCGATCATTACGGTGACATGATTGTCAGTTCCCAAAGTACTGTCTGCACTGGTCCACACTGAATAGAATTGATTATAGGTCACGAACCATCGCACCGGAGATCAATGCATTCTAACATTTAAGCCCCGAGGCTGGCGCGGCAAGGATGCGTACGAGATTTCAGGATCCGTTAGTAGTTCGGACGGCGAGATCACGTATGAGATCGCCGGTCGTTGGAACAGCCAGCTTATCTGCCGCGCTGTTGGTACTGGCAGTGGATTTCTGCACCCAGATGCGACTGTCGGCGGACCTGCGTCGCCGAATTACACGGCAGAGTATATCCTACTGTGGAGAAACTCTGAGAAGCCTCCCGCGCCTTTCAATCTCACACCGTTTGCGATCACGCTGAACGACTGTCCGGAGGACACGCTCAAACCGGTTCTGTGCCCTACAGACTGTCGCCTTCGCCCTGACCAACGCGCGTTCGAGATGGGCAGGTATGAACGCGCAAACGAGCTGAAGCAGAAGCAAGAGGAGAAGCAGCGGGCAACGCGGCGAGCGAGAGAGGACGGCAGGCTTGCGCCGCATCGGCCTAAATGGTTTACTGCGGAGACGGATGGAGACACTGGGGAGCGTGTGTGGACGCCTTCGCGTGTGGACAATATGCTCGAGTATTGGGTGGAACGGGAAAGAGTTTGGAACGAGGGAGGCAAAGGAGCGTGGAAGGACGTAGATCCTATTTTCATTGAGGACTCACCGTAGGGACATGGACATACTCTCAGATTTTGAATCCAAATGTGGAGGGACAGTGAGGAGCGGTGATCGACGCCCCATACTCAGAAGACGTTGCTTCTGTTATGTTTTCCCATCGCCCTGATGGCTCAGTTGGCTAGAGCGCAGGTCTCATACGCTTGTATGACCAGGAGAAGATCCTGGGTAATCCTGAGGTCGCAAGTTCGAGCCTTGCTCAGGGCAGTTGCTTTTTCTGTTTGTTTTGTTTTCGTCGCGGCCTGGATCATTTCTCGTTTCTCCTGCTGGTCGGATGATGTTTTTTTGTGCATGAGAACTGCGAGCCCACAGCTGCGTGTGCACAGATATCAATATTCAGCTCCAGCATGCCCCCGCACGACTTCGACGGACTCGGTCTCAGGACCGCACTCTTCAAAGCGCTGAAGAGCTATCGAGAAGGCGGTGTCCCTATCGGCGCCGCCCTCGTCTACCACGGCACCGCTCACGACGCAGGACCCGCAGCCGTCCTCGGGTGCGCGCACAACCAGCGCATCCAAAAGTCCTCGCCCACGCTGCACGCCGAGATCGCCGCCCTCGAGGACGCGGGACGGCTGCGGGCGGACGTCTACAGACACTCAACGATGGTGGGTCCCGCTCCCCCGTTGCGAGAAAACACTGGACGGTCACACAGTACACGACGTTGAGGTGCGGGCAGTGATGTCGATGTCGTTGCTCAGGCTGTAATGACCTACTTGCCCTGATCCGACAGCCCCTGCAGCATGTGTACGGGCGCCATCTTGCTCTACAAGATACCCCGCGTTGTGATCGGAGAGAACGAGAACTGGGCAGGCAGCGAGGACCTGCTGAAGAAAAACGGCGTCGAGGTCATCGTCGTGGACGATAAGGAGTGCAAAGACCTCATGGATCGGTTCATCAAGGAGAAGCCAGAGGTAAGCCAATAGCAACTTTCTATTGCATGAAATCTGCAGTCGTGAAACTCTACAATGCAGGAGTGGAATGAGGATATCGGGGAATGACCTTCGCGCTGTCGTCTATAGTCAATCACTGCAGAGAACGTTGAATCGATGCTCATGACAAAAGGAAGGGTTGCGCGTACCATCATGACGCTGCAATATTCGCAGTGACTGCCTCCCCGAAGCCGTCTTTTAATACCTCCCGGAAGGTGATTTCGAGAGGACCAGTGCCGGACACGATTGCCTCCACCTGAACTGTCGTTCTGCCCTTGATGGCATTCTGCGGTGACAGCGACAATGAAGCCAAGTAGGCCTCCTTTGTCAGCGTCTTTTCTTTGACTTCCTCGAGTTCCTCTTCCTCTTCTCCATCCTCCAGTGTCTCTTCCTCGCCTTCGAACGTGGGAGGCCTCACGTGGTCTATCTTGACTCCCTCCCTCACTTCCCACAGCTCGAAGCCAACTTTTGTATCAGGCCCACTAGCGTCTACCTCGAAAGTCAATGTTCTACGACACGGGAGGGGCGTCTCCTTGAGAACGAGCGGTATCCAGATACCCCCCATTGACCCCTCGGCGTCCTCCTGAGGCACGAGTAGGCCGATCGTCCGACTGGTGGCAGCGACACTCATCAGCTTGCTTTCCTTCTTGAATGCTCCCAGCAGCTCTTCTGATGATTCTTGGGCAAGCAAAACGAGCAAGTGTGCTTGCAGGGCGCATCCTCGGGCAAGGATAGTGGTCGGATCACCGGCTCCTCCGCCGACGACAGTCCCTGCTTTGAACGGCGTGACGACGGACTCGGCGAATCCGTTACACAAGGTTTCGTCCAAGCCCGGAAGCGAGGCTGAACCTCCGACATACACGATCTCGTCGAGATCGTAGAGGTCGATTTTGGCGCTCTCGGTCAGTTCCTTGACCTTGGCATAAACCTTGTCATAGATGGGCCGGACCTCCATGTCGAATCGGAGGCGATTGATGGATCCAGTGTAGTCCAGGCCGTCTTTGAGGGACTCGACGGAGCAGGTGGCAGCACCGGGACTCGCGCTCAACGTACGCTTTGTGTGCTCCACTGCGAGACGGAGTTTGGCCTCTGCACGCTTATCTTGGGGATCGGTAGCGGGCGCGACTGTGAGGGGCGTTTTCGTTTTCTTGGTAAACTCTTTGGCGAAGAATCCGATGAGCTTGGAGTCGATCTCATCTCCCCCGACGGTAGAGTCGGCGAGCGTGGCCAAGGAGTATGCGAGGCCCTCGCGGATAGAGAGAAGGGTTAGTTCGAGGGAGGACGCGCCGAGGTCTACGATGAGTTGTGTGCGGTCTTGGGGGACGCCGTCCGTGCTCTCGGATGTGCAGACAGCCACTGCGCCGGCATCGTCGAGAAGCTGGAGGACGTGAATGCTTGCGTCCTCTGCGGCCTTGGAGAGTGCTTCTCTCTGGGCGTCGTCGAACCAGGAGGGTACGCAGATGACAGCGCCGACGACCTGCCTTCCAAGGAAGTCTTCTGCAGAGCGACGGAGGGAGGCGAGGAAGATGGTAGCGACCTCTGAGACGGTGAGGATTCTCTCTACTTCGACAGGCTCGGAGCGAGGGGTGGCTACCTGCGAGGCCGCCGGGGTGTTGGTTGCGGTGGGAGGCAGGGGCGATGGAGGGGGTTGAAGGACTTTTACTTTGTAGGCGGGAGTATCAGGCAAGGAAGGATGCTGGATGACGGGGGTGGAGACCAGCAGTTTGTCCTGAGGAAGCTCCGAAAACCTGTTGATTTTTTTTCTTTTTTTCTAGGTGAAGAAAAGAGGGTTGGATGAGACGTACTTCTTTCCTAGCAGGTTGCGGAATCCAGTAATCGTGTTTTGGGCGTTCTTGACACGCTGTTGCTTTGCTTGGTTTCCAATGTACTGATATCATGATCACAACGATGGACACGGAGATGCGGAAGTCTGCGCACCATCTCCTCGCCGAGGAAGGCGAGCGCACAGGCAATCTGGCGTTCGCCGTCTTCGTTGGCTATGCATTCTGCAACGCCCTCCTGCTCGCGCGCGGGTTCAGCGACTGGGCACACGCGGTGCAGACTGTGCGGACCTTTGTGAACACGGCGATGGATGCATACGAGTTGCCAAAATTTATGCCAACGACGGACGGCGCGGCGGGGGCGGCGGCGCATCCGTTTGGAGCTGGCATGGTGCAACCGCCGTCTGTGCTGCTGACATAAGCGCGCCTCCATGTCTCGCGCGCCCATCGCACCCGACCCGCCCTTTCTCCTCCCCGACCGCACCAGCGTAGACATCGTGCACGGCGCGTCGCAGCGGGTGCTCGTCGACGACGTCCTTGTCTGCTCCTATCGAGCTCTGGACCGCGCCGCTGTCCTGCTGCCCCCCAGCCATCCGCACACCGCACGAACGCACCGCAACACACGTACCGAGCTATCCCGTGCTCGAGCTGCAGCCTCCACCCTGTCGCCAAATCTCGGTGCAGGATGCGTGGGCGATCGTCTATGCCCTGTTTATTCGCCCCCAAGCACAAGAAACGATCCCAGTCGTGCTCTCTCCCGAAATCGATGATCGCGCTCAGCTCCGATCTTACATTCTCCACTCTGGGATCGGCAGGACCGCACTCAGCAAGCAGGCACATCCAGACGACCTGCTTCTGCCTTTTGGCAAGGTGCTGGGACGCACGGCTACCATGAACGCGGCTGGTTCCCCCCCTCGACCCTCCATGCCATCTCACCATTCCCATCGGTCCAGTTCTTCGCTCGCACTCCCCTCGTTATCTCCGCACATCCATTGCGGCCACCCAAGCCTCGGCCTGGAGAAGTGCTCTATCGTCGATACTGTCCGACTGTAAACAGACGCTGGAGTTCACCTTTTTTGACTTTGGTCAAGACGATCTAGTCAGCCCTCACTTCGAAGCGTTCCACAGATGTCACAACGACGAGCGCGTCAACAGTGGATGGAACGAGCGGGGTCGCTGGAACAGCATAGACAATCTGAACGGCGTGCTGAACGACCCTGCAGATGCTCGCATTAATGCACACCCGCAGGAGAACCACGTCGCAACTTATGTGCCTGGCGGTGCAAAAGACTGCGATCGAGGCATTCATGTGCTTGTTGGAGAAGAGCGCTTTAGAGGCCGGAAAAGAGTCAGGAGGTGCAGATTGCCTCTTTAAACAGGTGTCTGACCCCTCTGCGATAGCACAAGCCTGGCTCCGCTCGACGCACCACTACGTCTTTCTGGCCGACCCAAGGACGGAGCACGCCGTCGGAGAGCCGAAAGCTGAAAACACTGCCATGGTGCAGGTCTCATCAGACTCCACGATGAGAGGCGTCGTCCCCACGCTGCAGAGGTAGAGACTCAAGGTATTGCAGCTTCTCGACTCTCCGTACAAGCGTTCTGTATTAGTCTTACTTCTCCTGGAGCGCTTCTTAGCGATGGATGTCCTCTGATCTGGGAGACGACAGTTAGTAGCTACAGAACAGACATGTTCTAATATACGTTCACGTGACCTCTATAACCTGACCCCCTTTGAGTGCGCGCAATCTCATCTCCAACGATGTCAGGCGTGTCCAGCTGTCCGCACCAGTCCGACATAGCGAGGCTTCAGCAGCCCAGACTCAGCCAGTTTGTTCACCGCGAAGAATGCACCCAATGCTTTGACAATCAGGTGCGCCGATCCCGCCATCGTGTGCAGGACTGCGCTGTACCAAGACTCATTGCAGGACCTTGAAGAGGGTGTAGACGTATGTCTCGTTTGCTTCAATGGCTCGTGTCTTGGCCAAGTTCGCCATCATGCGCGTACACATGTCTCGCGATCGGGACATTCGTTCACTCTCAACGTGAAACGCACACAAAGACCGCAGCCCAACAGCCGTGTGAGTATCGGCTCTCTCTGCTGGACTACAGCGAGATGCGATCCAACTGCATCAGGGAGACAACGAACCACCCGCGAAGATGTCAAAACTTGCCATCGTCCAAGAACGCGAGGAAGAAAAGTACGAGCATCGCACAGCACTCAAATGCTGGAAGTGCGATCCGGTGAACGGAAAGGAGATTGTGGTCGATGTGAACACTGCAAGTGCTCTAGTGTCCCTTTGCCTAAGCTTCAAGTTAAGGTGTTCCCGCAGACAAAGCGTTTGACGGACGGGATCATGCAGTCGCTCTCGTCTGCCCGTCAATCGGAGGTGAAAGCTTGGGAAGAAGAGATCATTGCCTGTGAGCATACGCTTTTGCTCGAACAACTCGCGAGCGGGAGCATCCCCCCTGAAGGTCAGTAATTGATCTCCAGCTCCTCGCGTATCCGTTTGAACGGGAAACTAGGGCTTGCCCACTGCGCCTTCTGCGATTTGACGTCCAATTTGTGGCTTTGCCTCACTTGCGGTTCACTCGGCTGTGGACGTCCACAGTACGGCGGTACGGGCGGGAATGGCCATGCATTAGCGCACCTCAATGCTACTCAGCACCCAGTGTGTGTCAAGCTCGGGACGATTACGCCCGAAGGAGGAGCAGGTTTGTATGCACACGTTTTGGAAGATGAGATAGCTCAGTGTCTTTGCAGATATTTACTGCTATGCGTGTAACGATGCACGTCTCGATCCTGAGCTGACGACACGTCTCGCTGCGTTCGGAATAAATGTCGCGTCTCAAAAGAAAACAGAGAAGAGCATGACGGAGTTGGTGAGGCAATCTGCAGCAAGATTCCTTCCACGGAAAGCTGACGCTATGTATCAGCAAATCGAACAAAATCTGTCGTTTGACTTCTCTCTCACTGCAGAAGATGGAAGTGCTTTGAAACCTGTCTTTGGCCCGGGGACCACTGGACTCTGCAATCTCGGAAATAGGTGGGGATGACTTCCAGCATTGAGGCAAGAAAGCCCGCTTATCGCGTTTCCATCAAGTTGTTACATGGCCTCTGTCCTCCAAGCACTGTTTTCGCTTCCTGCTTTCCAAGAACGGTATTATCGCCGACCATCCTCAGAAGT
Organism: Phylloboletellus chloephorus; assembly: GCA_038091355.1. Lineage (NCBI taxonomy): Eukaryota > Fungi > Basidiomycota > Agaricomycetes > Boletales > Boletaceae > Phylloboletellus > Phylloboletellus chloephorus. The sequence goes on along the minus strand of JBBPOI010000070.1, from coordinate 13,731 downwards.
ATCTTTGGACTATGTTTCTGAAAAAGCTTCGGTACATTGGGAGACCTGCGGCCTGTTACTACCGGCGGATTGTCTCGAATGTCAGATGTTCAAGCTAGCAGACGGACTTTTGAGTGGACGATACTCAAAACCACACGCTGAACAGCGTCTGTTCGTTTGCATTTGGGTTATCGCGGAAGACTGACGTATATCCAGCTCCCTCGGACCCTCTCGCGCATCCTGCGCCAGAGCGCACGCCGTGGCAGACCGGCCTGAAACCTGCCGGGTTCAAGAGTCTCGTCGGCAAAGGGCATGCCGAGTTCGCCACCATACGTCAACAAGATGCAGAAGAGTTCTTCGGACACCTGCTCACTGTGCTACGACGATTTAATCATCAGGCGAGAGGTGGGGCACCTGGTAAGCTCTCATGGAGTTTTAAGACGCGTCCACGGTATCACTGACGAGTCGCAGTAGAGGGCGAGCCGACGGAGATCTTTTCGTTCGGACTGGAGCAGCGCTTGGAGTGTCTTAGATGTGACAAAGTTAGATATCGGGTGGACAACATGGACGTCCTGAGCCTCGGTGTTCCAGCTACAGAAAACTTGGAAGGCGAAAGCGCCACAGACATATGCAATTTGGACAGTAGCCCCGCGAAGCCAAGCTATGCTCCAGTCGCCTTGAAGTTATGCCTCGACCACTTCCTCGGCCAAACAGGGCAAGAGACGCTGGAGTACGAATGCGAAGCCGGGTGCGGGAAGACACAGGCGGTCAGACGGATGCAGTTTGCTACGTTCCCGGAGGTGCTTGTTATTCATGCCAAGAAATTCCAGCTGAAGAATTGGGTGCCGACAAAGCTAGGTATGTGCTAGTCGAAGTGACTCGCCGCAACAGACGACGGAGTGGAAACACAGATATTCCCATTATTCTGCCTGAGCAAGACCTTGTGTTAGATGAGTACCTCGGGAAGGGCTTGCAGGCGGGAGAAGAAGAACTCCCTGATGGGTGCTCCAGCGCTGCGCCGTCATTACCGCAGTTGGATGCGGAGGCGATGGCTCAGCTGGAGGGGATGGGCTTCCCAGGTGTAAGGTGCCAGAAAGCACTACTTGCGACGGGCAACTCTGGTGCGGAGGCAGCCATGGAATGGCTGTTCAGCCACATGGAAGATGCGGGTAAGCGAGGAGCGATCTGCCTGACGGGAGAAACTGAGAATACCACCAGACATCGATGATCCCATTCAGCTGGGTGCCGCTGCGGGTGGTTCGAGCGTGGCAACGCCGTCTGGAGACCAGATTGCGATGCTGGCGGAGATGGGCTTCACGAGCGCCCAGGCTCGCAAAGCTCTTTTGGAAACCGTACGTGTGGCCTGGAGGTGGAGCGAGCATGGAGGCTGATCGCATGGCAGGGAGGGAGTCCAGAGCGTGCGGTGGAGTGGCTCTTCAGCCATCCGGATGATGCGGGCGAGGTGACGACGGCCGCGCGCACGGAGAAGAAGTCGCCGCCTGGTTCTGCGGCCCTGCCTGCTAGATACCGTCTGAAGGCGTTCGTCTCGCACAAGGGCCCGAGCGTGCACTCTGGACATTATGTGGCGCACGTCCGGTGGGCACGAGGAGAGGGTGTGGACGCCATGGACGTGGACGGGGACGGGGACGGGGACGGGGACGGGGATGGGGGTTGGGTGTTGTTCAATGACGAAAAGGTGGTGCTCGCGGATCGGACGGGCGCGGAGGAGCTGCAGAAGCTGGCGTACATGTACGTCTTCGAGCGGGTTTGAGTGTAGTATCCATGTTTGCTTCGACCCGCTCGCTCCTGCACACTGTCCTTGCGTGGCCAATGCTGTCCCCGCTCGCCATGTCCGCCCTCCTCCCCGTCGCGGGTGCGCAACAGGCGGGCTCGTTCGTCCAGGCCGGCAGCACGCTCGTCAGCGCCATGATGGTACGCTGCCTTCGTGTCGGTCGCCGTAGTGAGTTATGCCTCTCCAGATGTTCCTCGGCAACGAGCAAAGCGTCTACATCCTCGACAAGACCGAGGGCAACGCCGCCCAGATCGATGGCCACCCGGCCTGGGGCTCCGTCTGGTGAGCTCCCCGCCTCCCGCCGTCTCCGTGCCATTCACCCGCCACCTCGCAAGGAACATCGACACCCGCGAGGCGACGGTCATGAGCGTGCTCACCAACACCTTTTGCGCGTCCGGCATGCATCTCCCCAACGGCTCGTATGCCACTTTTGGAGGCAACGATGCCGTGAGCATCGGTGAGGCTAGTCATCCCCCCCCGCCCAATGTCCCCACCCACCCTCTCTCCAAGGTTATGGCGCGCCCTCCTCCCCCACCTACGACGATGTCTACGGCGACTACGATGGCAGGAAGTCGATCCGCATCCTGAATCCATGCACAAGCGCAGACATGTCATCGCCAGAGTGTCAGTGGTACGACAACCCCGCCGTGCTCTCCATGCAGGAGATGCGCTGGTACTCCGCCGCAGAGGCCCTTGCCGATGGAACCGTCGTCCTCATTGGTGGCTTCACTTCCGGCGGCTACGTCAACAGGAACATCCCAAACACCGATCCCGCATACGAAGGCGGAGGCGCCACCCCCACATACGAGTTTTACCCAAGCCGTGGTACTGCCCAAGTCATGCAGTTCATGATCAACACCTCTGGCCTCAACTCGTACGCCCACACGTACCTCATGCCCTCGGGCAACTTGCTCGTCCAGGCGAACCTCTCGACAAGTAGGTCGGCCAGTGTCCGCGTGAGATGTGACTCATGACTGCGTCCACTTCGCCTAGTTCTTTGGGAGCCCGACCAAAACGTCGAAATCCCACTCCCCGACATGCCAAACGGCGTTGCGCGTGTTTATCCGGCTTCTGGTGCCGTGGCAATGCTTCCCCTCACTCCGGCTAACAACTATACCCCCACCGTCCTCTTTTGCGGTGGTTCTGACATGCCCGCTGACTACTACGGAAACTACTCTTGGCCATTCTACAATACATGGACATACCCAGCATCTGCAGACTGCCAGCGTCTCACTCCTGAACCTCAGGACGGCTCTGCGCCAGTGTACGAACAGGACGATGACATGTTCCAGGGCCGCACCATGGGTCAGTTCATCACCCTTCCAGACGGGACGATGCTTGTCATCAACGGTGGTCTGAACGGCACCGCTGGGTTCGCCAACCAGACACTGTACACACTTTCTCTAGATCAGATGCCGTTCTTCCAGTCGCTCGCTTCGGGCCCAGTCGGAACACCCGCCATTTACAACCCTAACGCACCCCAGGGTTCTCGCTGGTCCAACGCTGGGCTCGGCTCGTCGAGCATCGCCAGGTTGTATCACTCGACCGCGATCCTACTCCCAGATGCATCCGTGTTGATCGCAGGTTCGAATCCTAACCTCGACGTCGAGCTCGATGCGCCATATCCAACGACATACGCCACCGAAATCTTCTACCCGCCCTACTTTGCTTCCAGCGTCCGTCCTCAAGTGACCGGTGTGCCCCAGACACTCAGCTATGGTGGCCCCTACTTCAATCTCACCGTCTCATCCACCTCGTACACAGGCACGTCGGCCAACACGGCCGCCGCGAACACCACTGTAGTGCTTTCCCGCGGTGGGTTCACGACGCACGCGATGAACATGGGCCAGCGTCATCTCCAGCTGAACAACACGTACACCGTCAATAGCGACGGCTCGTACGTCCTGCACGTTTCGCAGGTCCCTCCCAACGCTAATCTCCTCACGCCCGGGCCCGCACTCATGTTTGTGGTCGTGAATGGCGTCCCGGGAAATGGGACAATGGTCATCGTCGGAACGGGCCAGGTGGAGACGCAGCCGACGGCACCCGCGGCCGAGCTCCCAGTGATCGCCAACTCGACGACGACGACAACTGTCGATTCGGGTGCGTTCGATTTCAAGAGGGGCAGCGTCACGGGCGTGGTCGTGGGTGCGCTTGTGGTCATTAGTGCTCTCGGTATGTTCGTCTCTTGTTTGATGGGTTGAGACCGACTCGCTGACGCGACCCATGGTCATATCTGAACAGTCTGAATGATAGACTGCCGATGCATTTTGGACGGTTTTTGCATTTTGGACAATATGTGTGTGGAACATTGTATTACAGTACACTTGCCTCGAACGCTGCCGCTGAGCCTGTTGTCTGTAGTAGTGTGTAACACACCATTGACATGGGGCACGAGGCTTGGATGGCTCTGCAACGTCAGGTTTCATTTGGTACTGATACGCTTGAATCCTGGCTAATGCTTTGGTGGCATGCGTAGTATCATGGGCAACCCCCTGGCAACTGATGAAGGCCCTTCGCGGCAGGCAATCAAAGGGGAGGCAATTACGCATCTGAAACCATTGATGCCGTGCTGGGAGTGGTAGTACAAATAATGCCTGGACGCTGGCGTGCGGTAGACACTCCAGCCTCGTTGCTCTGATGCGTTGATAAAAGCACAATAGTATGGTGTCTCGCGGCCACGCTTTTGTCCGTAACACGGTTGCCATAGTGTCAGACGTTCATTTGACGACGGGATTGACACCTCGTGCGGAAAGATAATCTTTCGCAACGCCAGGACTCTGCAAGGGGCGTAGTAAGGTTGCATCGGGGCTGGCTGGCTACACGAGAGAGAGCCGTACTAGGTTCTTGATGAGATCGTAAACGCTCTTGTCGTGGTACCTGAGCCCCGTGCGCGGATCCGTATACGGTGCCTGTTCTCGCTGGTGAGTGCGTCGTGGAGAGAGATGGACTGGGAGCAACGGACCTGGAGTCCTGTGATGTCGCAGTAATGGCGGGGAGGCAACAGCGAGGGGGGTGCCTCTACCGAGATGTCTGCAGGGGGAGACGTCAACAAGACGGACAGCGACGAAGAGAGCTTACAGGTCGGCACGTCGTCGTCCTCCGTGTGAGCCTGTGCCGCAACACCATCGATGTCCATGGCTAATTCCCGGTCCTCGCGCTCGAGACGTCTGCGCTCGCGGTCCGCACGTTCGCGTTCGCGCTCCTGGCCGAGCACAGTTTTGAGGTTCTTCGTGCGACGGTATGCATTCTTTGTGTACGCGGGGTTCTTGAACGGGCGCGGGTGGTGGAGGAAGGAGAGCTGCTCGGCGAGTGTCTGGGGGGGGATCAGGGACGTCTGGCGGCTGTGGGCGGAGAGACTGACGGGAGTGTGCGCTGTCGCGCCGTCGGTGGGCGGTTTCCTCCTGGCTGCGCCTTTGGGTGGCCTGTTGGTCGCGTCAGTCGGGGAGGGCGTCGTGAGGGCGTCGTGGGGCTGACATGGTAGTAAGGTCAACGACGACCCGACGCTTTGACCCCGACGCTTGGACACGCTTTGTCCCCCGCCTTGACCCGCTCGTTCCTCCCTCCTCTGCCTATAAAGTCCCGCCGCAAGCCAGACATGCGCCCCCAAACCCACCGCCCCGGACGACACCATGAACGGCTTCACCCGCGTCCTATACGACCACGGATACAAGTACACCATGCACTACCCTCCCGGCTGGACAGCAGGCGATAAACGCCAGCCAGAGGTGTACAGGGAGTCCTGCGCGTCGGGCCCCCCCGACGTGCCCATGTCACCAGAGCGCCTCTTGTTCGCTCGCCCGCCCCCGGAGGCGGTCCAGCTCCCGCCTCGGCGTCCCCGAGGCACCGCCACTGCGGCAGGCAATGGCGCGCGTCGCAGTGCGGGCACGCAAGCATCGCACGGGGCTCAGGCTGCCCAGCCCCCCCAGTGGTCGCATTCTCTCAAAGCATACCTGGCGCAGACATGGATGCCCCAGTATGTGCTCGGATCGCAGGTAGACATGTCCGTGCGGGACGAATGGCCTTCCCTCCCGGCGCTCGCGCGACCCTCTCGCACTCGGAAGCTGTACGCCATAGAGCGGATCGACGAGCAGGACCTTCGCAATGCCGTCCTTGCTTGTGAGTCCCGCCTACTACCATTGTCGCGTCCGTTCTGTCTTCAACATCTGTCGCAGGGAAGCATTCTTTGTGCGATATCCAACTCACGTCAGACCTCGCGGAACAAGGCCAGCTCGCCGACCTGGCCCTGCCCGACACCTCCTACTGCTCCCTGGACGAAACCGACGAACAGTTCCTCGAAGACTGCAGCCTCGGCTTCGTGACGGACGTGACGAGACTCTTGAACGCGTACCCACTGCGCACAATATTGAAAACATTCAAGCTCTTTCTGGGCATCCCTGAAGAGCACGAGGTTTCCACCTTGTTGCAGTTCCGGGACGTGAATCATCTGTGTCCCGTTCGGGACGTCGGTCTGTTCGATTTGATAGCCCTGGTCGGTCTTCCATGTTTCCTCGTTCACTGCGACATCGTTGATGAAATGGATCTCAGCCGGGCTGCGGGGAGGGTGATCTTTCACTCCTGATGGTGGTCGTTCCCCCTTGGGACATCAGGTTCGACGACCTCGAAGAGTTTATTCGTGTCGGCGTCGTAAGCATCTCCGTTGGTCATTCGTGCAGCTCGTTCACGATTAAACAGCCAGATAAGGTTCTCGATCTGGAAGACCACGCGCAGCCATCTCCAAATGACGTTCTATGGGCCGTCGTGCGTCGCACATATTCTACGCTTGGGGCGCTGAGACTGATCCATGTTCCAACTTGAACAGATATGGGACATTTGTACGGAACACAACTGCCGCTTCTTCGTGTTGACCAACTACGACGATTGGGTGTTCGGGACCTTCAGTCTTGGTGAGTTGCGCCGCACACCTCGCGGGCGTCATATTAACCTCCTTGGACCGTTCGTGCCCCACAGACATGCGTCGTGCACGGGTGACGACATACCTCCCCGCCCCAGTGTTCCCAAAGGAGATGTCGGTCTGCGCGAGCGACGTCGCCGACCCGCGATTGCCCGTGCCCAACGTGCTCGAATGTCTGTTGTTATGGATGGTGGCAGCGACGGACAGCGATCACAGCGCGCTACCTCTGCCGCGGAACATGGCGGCGGACGGTTTATAGATATGGATATGTTGCTTATGGGACTATCATTCCCCAGAGATGTAGCACTCTGTGATATTTATGCAGCCCTGTGTATGTGTCTGCCAGCATTGAGTATTGAATGTTATGCACATGTGTTCTCGGTAGATCCATCGGTCCTGCTCAGAAGGATGTCCTGACGTCTTGGAATCGAGTGAGCCTTGTTCGCCAGAGAAGATACACAGCGGATGGGGTCGGTGTTGGCGAATAGAAACGAACGCGACGGAAGACTGTATATCGTGTATGGATACATTTCAGTTGGATAATTAATGACGGATGATAGCAGATACAGTATGATGCATGAAACATGAATCAATCATGTGGGCAGCACCAGGCTAGACTTTGGCTTCAAGCCAACAGCAATCGTACACGTCAGCACCCACCAGGGTGCCCACGAACGTCGGGAATCCATCCCGTTCGTACACGGGAAAAATAAGTGGAAAAGAGTGAGCAGAGTCGTTGAGAGCATGATCAGCATCACGGTTAGTGTGAAGTGCGGTAGCGACGTCTGTGCATCCTCGCCTGGGACGAACCCTGGACGGTAGTCTGTCGTTCGGAGAGGGACCGCTTGCGAGGGATGCACGTGGAGCTTGACCCTCCAGTCGAGGTGGCCGCGGGTCCTGCGGAGGTAGGGGATGACGGAGGAGAGGCAACGTTCACGGGAGAAGAGGGAGTTGAAGATGCGGACGAGGAAGAACTAGAGGGAGGAGAAGCTGAGCCAGAGGAGCTAGAACCACCCGAGACAAGCGCGGCAACCGGCGGACCAGGGAAGGTGTAGGTGATCGGGGGGTTGTAGATCTGTAGCAGAGTTAGCAACGTGGACCAAGGAAAGCAGGACAGTACACACGTTGGGAGTCAAAATACCGGGATCGGTATCTGAGTAGGCACCGGGGAAGGTGACCTCTTCGCTGCTGGTTGGCTGGCCGGTTTGGGAACCTCCGACGGACAACTGAATGCAAGCGGGGTAGAACTCTGCACCGCCCACGCTCTGGGCGATTTGCAGGGCAATAATTTCAGAGCGAAGCAGGTAGTTGCCCGGAGCGAGAGTATCGGGGATGGTGACGGTAGCGGGGGAACCAGACTCTAAAAATTGCATGAGAAAGTTGGATTGAGCAAGAGGGGAAATGCCTTACGGATCTGGGCTTGGTACCAGGTGGTGTTGCCCGGTTCGAGGCCTTGCTCTGAAATCTTGAACCACTCAGCATTGGAAGGGTTGTACGTTGCGCAGGAACCGTCGCACTGGGCCATGTAATGCATGATCGGACCAGTGTTGTGCGGCCACTGTGGAGAGATCGAGAATGAGCACAGAGTATGTGGAAAAGTAGAAGGGAATGTCACTGACGCCAGCGATTCCGTTCGTGCCACCGACCCAGAGAACGTCGATCGAGCTGCCGGGGTTGGCGTTTGCGACATCGGAGGCCGGCTGGGCGCCCGCACCACAGTTTAGATCAGGGTTGGTGGCGCCCTTGACGGGGCTATTCGTGTTGACCTGACGAATGACAGAGTTCATGGTCGGGGAAGTGCCAACGGGATTGCCATTGTAAACGGTGCCGTCGATGGTGACCTGGTAGACATAGCCATGGGCGGAAACAAGAGCGGGGAGAAGGAGGGAGAAGAATGTGAAAGGGATCATGATGGGATTTACAATCGTTCAAGGATACCAGGGGTTGGACCCGCGCAGCGAGGATGAGATGGTGTACAAGGCGGACAAAGACCAACGAAAGGACGGCGGGGGACCGGAGAACGCTGAGTTGTGTGGTGAAAAGGACAGTGAAAGCACGGAAACCTGGGGGGGGGAGGAGGAGGAGGAGGAGGAGGAGGAGGAGGAGGAGGAGAGAGCGACGCATACGGAGGCGACAGCGCGGGCTTTTAACGTGGACAGTTGTGGAGGGAGGCACGTGAAATGTTGTCGAGCAATGGTGTTGACTTGGCGACGACGCCATTGTCATTTGTCATTGTCATTGTCATTGTCATTGTCATTGTCATTGTCATTGTCTTGTGTAGCATTAGCATTAGCATTAGCATTAGCATTAGCATTAGCATTAGCATTAGCATTACCATTAGCATTAGCATTAGCATTAGCATTAGCATTAGCATTAGCATTAGGATTAGCATTAGCATTAGCATTAGCATTAGCATTAGCATTAGCATTAGCATTAGCATTACCATTACCATTACCATTACCATTACCATTACCATTAGCATTAGCATTAGCATTAGCATTAGCATTAGCATTAGCATTAGCATTAGCATAACCATCACCGTTACCATCACCGTTACCATCACCGTTCCCGTTACCATTACCATTACCATTACCATTGCCATTACCATCACCATTCAATATTCAATGGTCAACACAATGCTCACCACAACACTCGCCGGTTCACCGTCCATTGTGCGTGTTCGCACCCGCCCCCTCATTCGATCTACTTGTTGTTTTGCTCTCCGTAAACACCTTTCCATCACAACACCCGTGTCATTCATATCATCGGACCTTGAGGTGTGTCCTGCCTCGAGGCAGACAAGGTGTATTCAATCCCTGAGAGACCGCCATGCCAGCGTCAGGTGCGCTTGGATACCCATTCCTCGTGCTGCTCCGTCGCCGTTCTCCAGTGCTGCGCTGTGCCGTATCCGCCCCATGTACATGTGCAACTCATTGCAATCGCGCTATAAGTAGAACCCGCTTTCCTTTCACATTATTAGTCCCCCCTCTGCCCCCTCCAGGTTGACCGAGCCTACCGTCCATGCCTAGACCCGTCATGTCCATGTCTCACCTTCTCTTCGCGTTCTTCGCCGCTTCACTCCCTATCCTTGTCTCTGCACATGGCTATATCGGGTCCGTCGCCCTCGACGGTACGTCGTACGCCGGCAATGAGCCAGGTGGTACTACGAATCCGAGTATCATCAGACAGGTCAGTCTCCACATTCAGTGGCTCTGTTCCCCACCCAATGCCTTCCTTTCCGCCACATAGGTGTCCACCATCTCCCCCGTCCAAGGCGCCACTAATCCAGCCCTGAACTGTGGCATGAACGCAACCCTAGCTACAAACGTTACCAATGTCAATCCTGGAAGCCAGCTCCAGGTCCATTGGGTTGGTGGTTCTACCGGCGATTCGAATGTGAGTCCTCATGTCGTCAGCCCTTTCTGCGCAGGCTCAACCTTCTGGATAGTGGCCTCACAACGTTGGCCCCATCATGCATTACATGACGAAATGCGACGGCTCTTGTGCGTCCTATGACTCCACCAATGCCCAGTGGTTCAAGATCGCGGAGCTTGGCCTGCAACAAGACAATACTACCTGGTATCAAGCCAACATCAGTCCGTCATCTTATAAACTGTTTTCTCTGGATCGCTTTCTTACATTATTCTGCATGCTCAGTGGAAGGCATGCCTGCAAATGTGACCATTCCGTCCAACATCGCTTCCGGTGACTACCTCCTCCGCTCCGAGCTCATCTCCCTTCAGAATGCCATGTCCGTTGGCGGCGCCGAGTTCTACCCTGGCTGCATCCAACTTAGCATTGGAGGCTCAGGCACTGGTGCCGCAACGACCACCGAAGAATGTACTTTCCCCGGTTGCTACTCAGACACCGATCCAGGGATTTATGACCCCAACGTGAGTCCTTCCTTCCAACTCCGTGTAAGAAACTTGAGCAGGTGATAGATTTACAACCCACCTTTGACCTATATCTTCCCTGGCCCTCCTGTTGCCGCCTTCGTTGGCAGCGGTGCGAGCCAAGGTGGCACTCAACCCTCCGGTTCTGCTTCTGCTTCTGCTTCTTCCGCTACGCCTACGTCGGGGTCGTCACCCGTATCCTCAGCTTCAAGTGGTAAGTTCCACTTGGTCTTATTTTGACCATTTCCGATCTCTTGCCGTATGTTTCCTTACCAAATGTGACAGTACCTACTAACACTCCCTCTCCCACTTCCTCTCCCTCGGTCTCCCTTATGCTGGCGACCACTCCTTCTGCGAACCCATCGCCCACCGGGAATTCAACTAATTCTGATCCAGGGGCAGCCTGCTACGTGACGATTCCTTCCACCGAGGAGTTACTCGCTAAAGGTGGGAATGTGAAGAGGGGGAAGCATAAGCGCCGTCTAGTCCGACGCAACAACTGAGCGCGTCATAGGTCCCGTTTCGGCGTGTATGATTCGCTGTGGATGAGAGGTACGAGGTAGACGGTGTGTGTGTGGCAGCTCTCAGGCACTGGATTGCCTGGCTCGATGCCATCGCCGAGGTCAGCATCGATTAGGATAATCGACTGGTCGCTGCATTCTCAAGTGGGGCCGGCACCCACGAGCTGGATCGGCACCGTCCACAATCATGCCATTTCGTGCAGGGCGGGAGGCGGGGCTCACGCCAACTTGCCATCTCCATTTCCTCTCGGCACAAGTGTGAATCGCATGCGCGTGTCCTGTTTGCACCTAACTTATGCTCATTCTGATCTCACTCGTTGTAAAGCCCTCGCTTGTGTCCTATCGCTGTCACTGTGTATACGTTGTATCTGTATCACTATAAAGATCCTCAGATGCGTCCAGGATGACCGTCCCATGGCATACACTACCGAGGGACTTGTGCTTGACTGGCAGTTGATGGACGAAGTGGTGATCTAACAATGTCGTCCTCATTTTGCTGTATCGCATGTGCGACTAACCATGCATATATCCCGGTCGTCAACCGTACACGTCTTTCGTAGAGTGGGCGAGTGGATCACCGGAGTGTAGTATGGTTTATTTAGTGGACCCGCAGCCTAGATACATACCGGTAAACTAGAGAAGGTGTTCATGAAATCAAAGTGTTATTCCTCTGCTTGCCGGTCATCGTGAGTTTGGGCAGCGTGCACGGCGTTGATGAGAGGGGACACTTGGCTGATCTCAATGAACCATACACTGATTGAATGGCTTGCTCGCGTCGATGAAGCATTTTGTTTCGTAGCTTAGAGTCCGTTCGGTAACATTGTAAAACAGATTGTTCCTAAGGTAGGGCCTGAAAATGGCAGCGAGATCGCTCGGAGCCGTATTACACTAGTATCTCACATCTATTTGCTAATGGCTTCATTAGAATGTCAGAATTGTTACTCTGTAAGTGCTCGTGGTTTCCAAATAACATTTCTACGTCTTACCTCATCGGTCACCGTAATGGACCATAATGGCGCACTTAACATGCAGCTTGATACCCCGCGCTGTCCCCGTCCGACAGCCTCGTTTTGTCCGCTGTGTTCACTTTCGCATGCAAGTCTCCTGGGTCTGTCAATTCGTTGATCCTCTCGTCCCTGCCTGCTTTTTCTCCTGCTCGCGCTCTGCAGAAGCTGGTTTTCTTTTGTTCGCTCGTCTTGCATCCCATGCATTTACGGCTGTCACTCTGTCTCGCTACCTTGGCTCTGCCACAGGTGTCCGCACATGGTTATGTCGCACAAGTGTCCATTGATGGCACGATATACATCGGAAATGTACCCAACGCCCAGCCAACCCCGTCCATAGTCCGCCAAATAAATGATGTCGCGCCTGTCAAGGGTGCTTCCAATGCGTACCTAAACTGCGGTCAGGACGCACAGTATGCCGCCCTCGTTGCGGATGCTAACCCCGGTAGTCAACTACAGTTTTGGTGGAAAGACGGCGATGGCAGCGACGCAAGTCTTTTTTGATACCTTGTTCGGAGAGGTTGAATCTGAGTCTCGCATGCAGTGGCCACATAACATTGGTCCTATCATGACGTACATGGCGTCGTGCGGAAACACCACATGCGACCAGTACGACTCCACCAATGCCGAGTGGTTCAAAATCGAAGAAACCGGCCTTGAACCCGGCAACATGACCTGGTACCAGCAGAACATCAGTGCGTCTGTGTCAATGTCATAACATGCTTTGTCGCACGTTTACATGTTGCCGCGCCAGTGGACGGCAGCCCAGCAAATGTCACCATACCATCCACTCTGGAAACTGGACAGTATCTCATTCGCCACGAGATCATCGCACTGCATCTTGCTACCGAATTAGGTGGTGCGGAGTTCTATCCGTCCTGCACGCAGGTAACACCACTTGTCGCGCCACTCCGACCAGATCCTTTAACACTATCATTTATTCAGGTCAACGTTGGCGGCTCGCAGGTGGGGATTGCTTCAGCGAGCGAGGAGGTGACGTTCCCTGGAGGGTACTCGGACACCGATCCAGGCATCTATGATCCCACCATCTTCGATACGCCCATTCAGTACACCTTCCCAGGCCCTCCTGTCGCCACGTTTGTCTCGGGGTCGTCCACATCAGGCTCGCCTTCGGGTACGGGACCCGCAAGCGGCGCGCCAACGTCGACGTCAGCCTCCACGACGCGTTCTGCGACTTGCACGCTTCGCCAGCAAACGTATTCAGTGCACCAGCGGAGGAGTTGGTCTCGCGTCATGGCTACATGGATCAAGTCGATTGGTTCCTGAGCGTGGTTGTAAACGGTACATATTTATGCTTGGAGATGTATGCATAGCGGCGCGCAACTTCAAGGACCGTCACATTCGGATTCTGAGATGCTAGGAAAGATGCATTTTGTACACCGTCATCCCGAGTCACGAACGTGCAAATTGCAGATTTTATTTCCTCCGCTCGCGAATTTCCATCCGGGCTCAAGCGGAAGGGGATTTGCTAGCCCACCAATATTATGCAGTATGTTGTTATAGGTGATGTATATGTCGTTTGGCAGTCCAAGCGGTGTATGCTTGGCCGAAAAGCCAGTAGGCACGCAAACAACAATAGGGGGGTGTGTGAAGCGGACGCTTAATT